>JAJGRX010000546.1:0-7500 GCA_025461125.1 Carex kokanica
ATGACTTGGAGACAAAACCGACGTGCAGGTCAACCAGATATAGCGGCGCATTTAGGCCTGCCGTACGCGAAAAATAAACATCGCTCGACCGTGTTTTTGCGTGGCTGCTACAGCTTTCTGCGGGGCGCCCCACGCGCGGACGCCCCGCTCACCCGTGTTCTGCGTGGATGCTGGCGCCGCCGGGTCCGTGTTTCCCCCGCTCGGTCCGTGTTTTCCACCCGCTCGGTCGTGTGTTTTAAAGCCGCTGTGTCCCTGTTTTCCCCCGCTCGGTCCGTGTTTTTTCCCCGCTTGTACAATCTTAGAAGTATAAAAAACTGTCCAACCCAAGTACCGGCGCTCGAAAGTGGGAACTGTCAAATTTCTACAAGTTCGACAATTCTGGACCCAAAAATGCTTCCTTTCTTGGCTGTAATTCGTTTGGACCAAAAACTGTCCAACCCAGTTGCCAGCCCCGCTGTCTCCGTGCGTGTTCCCCTCGCTCGGTCTGTGTTTTCCCCCCGCTCGGTCGTGTTTTTCCCCGCTCGGTCCGTGTTTTTCCCGCTCGGTCCGTGTTTTCCCCCCTCAATCGCGTTTAAGCCGCTCGGTCCGTGTTTCTCCCCGCTTGGTCCGCGTTTTTCCCCGCTCAATCGCGTTTTTAAGCCGCTTGGTCCTGTTTTTCCCCCGCTTGGTCCGTGTTTCTCCACGCTGGGTCTGTGTTATTAAGCCGCTGGGTACGTTTTTTTCCCCGCTTGGTCCGTGTTTCTCCCCGCTCAATCGTGTTTTTCAGCCGCTCGGTCCGTGTTTTTCCCCCGCTCAATCGGTTTTTAAGCGCTTGGTCCGTGTTTCTCCCCCGCTTGGTCGTGTATTAAGCCGCTGGGTCCGTGTTTTTCCCCGCTGGTCCGTGTTTCTCCCCGCTCAATCGTGTTTTCAGCGCTCGGTCCGGTGTTTTTCCCGCTCAATTGTGTTTCTTAAGCCGCTCGGTCCGTGTTTTCCCCCGCTCTATCGTGTTTTTCAGCCGCTCGGTCCGTGTTTTTTCACCCGCTGGGTAGTGTTTTTCAGCCGCTCGGTCCTGTTTTCCCCCGACTCCATCGTGTTTTCAGCCGCTCGGTCCGTGTTTTCCCCCGCTCAATCGTTTTTTTTTCAGCCGCTCGGTCCGTGTTTTTTCCCCCGCTCCATGTGTTTTTTCAGCGCCGGTCCGTGTTTTACCACCGCTGGGTCGCGTTTTTCAGCCGCTCGGTCCGTGTTTTCAACAGCTGGGTCGCGTTTTTTTCAGCCGCTCGGTCCGTCGTTTCCGACCGCTCGATTCCGTGTTTCGACCGCGCGGTCCGCCGTTTTATCCCCGCTCGGGCCAGCGTTTATCCCCGCTGTGCCGCGTTTATCCCCGCTGCGGCCGTTTTTTCCGCTAGGTAGGGGCCTTGTACACGCTTGCATGTACATGAGGGGGCGCCCCTTCCAAATTCCCTCCCCCTATAGGGGAAAACTGGATTTGGGTCGCCAGCCACGCCCAGGGTTACCACCCCCTGGAAATCCCCCAGGCTCCCCCCCATTTTATGTGGATGCACTAGCGCAGAGCACCCCGCTGGGCCCTTTTTCCACCGCTCAGCCGACTTCCCCCCCGCTTTTGCGTGGCCGCCCCCACGCTGGGGCTCCCCGCTCAGCCGACTTCACCCCGCTTGGGCTCCCCTCTCAGCCGACTTCCCCCCGCTTTGCGTGGCCGCTCCCACGCTGGGGCTCCCCGCTCAGCCGACTTCACCCCGCTGGGGCTCCCCGCTCAGCCGACTTCCCCCGCTTTTGCGTGCCTTCCCCCCGCTTTTGTGTGGCTTCCCCCACGCTTGGGCTCCCCGCTCAGCCGGCTTCCCCCACGCTTGGGATCCCCGCTCAGCCGGCTTCCCCCCGCTTTTGCGTGGCTGCCCCCACGCTGGGGCTCCCCGCTCAGCCGGCTTCCCCCCGCTTTTGCGTGGCCGCCCCCCCGCTGCGGCTCCCCGCTCAGCCAACTTCCCCCGCTTTTGCGTGGCGCCCCCACGCTGCGGCTCCCCGCTCAGCCGACTTCACCCCGCTTGGGCTCCCGTCTCAGCCGACTTCCCCCCGCTTTGCGTGGCCGCACCCCGCTTGGGCTCCCCGCTCAGCCGACTTCCCCCCGCTTTGCGTGGCCGCCCCCCGCGCTGGGGCTCCCCCGCTCAGCCGACTTCACCCCGCTGGGGCTGCCCGCTCAGCCGACTTCACCCCGCTGGGGCTGCCCGCTCAGCCGACTTCCCCCGCTTTTGCGTGGCGCGCCCACGCTGGGGCTCCCCGCTCAGCCGACTTCCCCCGCTTTTGCGTGGCCGCCCCCACGCTTGGGCACCCCGCTAAGCCGACTTCCCCCGCTTTTGCGTGGCTTCCCCCACGCTTGGGCTCCCCGCTCAACCGACTTCCCCCCGCTTTTGCGTGGCTGCACCGGCGGGGGCATGTACACCCTTGGGCATGTACATGGCAGCACCGACGCTGAGCGCCAGCAGCACCAGCGCAAAGCACCGGCGGGGGCATGTACACCCTTGGGCATGTACATGGGGGGGCACCCCTTTTGAAAATCTTGCCCCCCTATAGGGGAATACTGGATTTGGGGCTCCAGCCACGCCCAGGGTTACCACCCCCTGAAAATCCCCCATGTCATAAACGGTCGTGTTGCACCGTTTTTTTACGCGATCTCACCAGTTTTGCACGCAACTTGACCCGATAAACCGATTTTTTTTTAAATTTCAAAATTTTTTCAAATTTCAAATTTTTTTTCAAAATTCAAATTTTTTCGAAAATTCAAACTTTTTTCAAATTTCAAATTTTTTTCAAATTTCAAATTTTTTTCAAATTTCAATTTTTTTTTCAAAATTCAAAAATTTTTTTCGGGTTTCAATTTTTTTTTTCAAACTTGGCCGCCCCCACGCTTGGGCTCCCCGCTCGGCCGACTTCCCCCCGCTTTTGCGTGGCCGCGCCCACGCTTGGGTTCCCCGCTCAGCCGACTTCCCCCCGCTGGGCTCCCCCACGCTTGGGATCCCCCCGCTGGCCGACTTCCCCCCGCTTTTGCGCTGCCCCCACGCTGGCGCCCCCCGCTCAGCCGGCTTCCCCCGCTTTTGCGTGGCCGCCCCCCGCTGCGGCTCCCCGCTCAGCCGACTTCACCCCGCTTGGGCTCCCCGCTCAGCCGACTTCCCCCCGCTTTGCGTGGCCGCCCCCCGCGCTGGGGCTCCCCGCTCAGCCGACTTCACCCCGCTGGGGCTGCCCGCTCAGCCGACTTCCCCCGCTTTTGCGTGGCGCCCCCACGCTGGGGCTCCCCGCTCAGCCGACTTCCCCCGCTTTTGCGTGGCCGCCCCCACGCTTGGGCACCCCGCTAAGCCGACTTCCCCCGCTTTTGCGTGGCTTCCCCCACGCTTGGGCTCCCCGCTCAACCGACTTCCCCCCGCTTTTGCGTGGCTGCACCGGCGGGGGCATGTACACCCTTGGGCATGTACATGGCAGCACCGACGCTGAGCGCCAGCAGCACCAGCGCAAAGCACCGGCGGGGGCATGTACACCCTTGGGCATGTACATGGGGGGGCACCCCTGTTGAAAATCTTGCCCCCCTATAGGGGAATACTGGATTTGGGGCTCCAGCCACGCCCAGGGTTACCACCCCCTGAAAATCCCCCATGTCATAAACGGTCGTGTTGCACCGTTTTTTTACGCGATCTCACCAGTTTTGCACGCAACTTGACCCGATAAACCGATTTTTTTTTAAATTTCAAAATTTTTTCAAATTTCAAATTTTTTTTCAAAATTCAAATTTTTTCGAAAATTCAAACTTTTTTCAAATTTCAAATTTTTTTCAAATTTCAAATTTTTTTCAAATTTCAATTTTTTTTTCAAAATTCAAAATTTTTTTTCGGGTTTCAATTTTTTTTTTCAAACTTGGCCGCCCCCACGCTTGGGCTCCCCGCTCGGCCGACTTCCCCCCGCTTTTGCGTGGCCGCGCCCACGCTTGGGTTCCCCGCTCAGCCGACTTCCCCCCGCTGGGCTCCCCCACGCTTGGGATCCCCCCGCTGGCCGACTTCCCCCCGCTTTTGCGCTGCCCCCACGCTGGCGCCCCCCGCTCAGCCGGCTTCCCCCGCTTTTGCGTGGCCGCCCCCCGCTGCGGCTCCCCGCTCAGCCGACTTCACCCCGCTTGGGCTCCCCGCTCAGCCGACTTCCCCCCGCTTTGCGTGGCCGCCCCCCGCGCTGGGGCTCCCCGCTCAGCCGACTTCACCCCGCTGGGGCTGCCCGCTCAGCCGACTTCCCCCGCTTTTGCGTGGCGCCCCCACGCTGGGGCTCCCCGCTCAGCCGACTTCCCCCGCTTTTGCGTGGCCGCCCCCACGCTTGGGCACCCCGCTAAGCCGACTTCCCCCGCTTTTGCGTGGCTTCCCCCACGCTTGGGCTCCCCGCTCAACCGACTTCCCCCCGCTTTTGCGTGGCTGCACCGGCGGGGGCATGTACACCCTTGGGCATGTACATGGCAGCACCGACGCTGAGCGCCAGCAGCACCAGCGCAAAGCACCGGCGGGGGCATGTACACCCTTGGGCATGTACATGGGGGGGCACCCCTTTTGAAAATCTTGCCCCCCTATAGGGGAATACTGGATTTGGGGCTCCAGCCACGCCCAGGGTTACCACCCCCTGAAAATCCCCCATGTCATAAACGGTCGTGTTGCACCGTTTTTTTACGCGATCTCACCAGTTTTGCACGCAACTTGACCCGATAAACCGATTTTTTTTTAAATTTCAAAATTTTTTCAAATTTCAAATTTTTTTTCAAAATTCAAATTTTTTCGAAAATTCAAACTTTTTTCAAATTTCAAATTTTTTTCAAATTTCAAATTTTTTCCAAATTTCAATTTTTTTCAAATTTCAATTTTTTTTTCAAAATTCAAAATTTTTTTTCGGGTTTCAATTTTTTTTTTCAAACTTGGCCGCCCCCACGCTTGGGCTCCCCGCTCGGCCGACTTCCCCCCGCTTTTGCGTGGCCGCGCCCACGCTTGGGTTCCCCGCTCAGCCGACTTCCCCCCGCTGGGCTCCCCCACGCTTGGGATCCCCCCGCTGGCCGACTTCCCCCCGCTTTTGCGCTGCCCCCACGCTGGCGCTCCCCGCTCAGCCGGCTTCCCCCCGCTTTTGCGTGGCCGCCCCCCGCTGCGGCTCCCCGCTCAGCCGACTTCACCCCGCTTGGGCTCCCCTCTCAGCCGACTTCCCCCCGCTTTGCGTGGCCGCCCCCGCGCTGGGGCTCCCCGCTCAGCCGACTTCACCCCGCTGGGGCTGCCCGCTCAGCCGACTTCCCCCGCTTTTGCGTGGCGCCCCCACGCTGGGGCTCCCCGCTCAGCCGACTTCCCCCGCTTTTGCGTGGCCGCCCCCACGCTTGGGCTCCCCGCTAAGCCGACTTCCCCCGCTTTTGCGTGGCTTCCCCCACGCTTGGGCTCCCCGCTCAACCGACTTCCCCCCGCTTTTGCGTGGCTGCACCGGCGGGGGCATGTACACCCTTGGGCATGTACATGGCAGCACCGACGCTGAGCGCCAGCAGCACCAGCGCAAAGCACCGGCGGGGGCATGTACACCCTTGGGCATGTACATGGGGGGGCACCCCTGTTGAAAATCTTGCCCCCCTATAGGGGAATACTGGATTTGGGGCTCCAGCCACGCCCAGGGTTACCACCCCCTGAAAATCCCCCATGTCATAAACGGTCGTGTTGCACCGTTTTTTTACGCGATCTCACCAGTTTTGCACGCAACTTGACCCGATAAACCGATTTTTTTTTAAATTTCAAAATTTTTTCAAATTTCAAATTTTTTTTCAAAATTCAAATTTTTTCGAAAATTCAAACTTTTTTCAAATTTCAAATTTTTTTCAAATTTCAAATTTTTTTCAAATTTCAATTTTTTTTTCAAAATTCAAAATTTTTTTTCGGGTTTCAATTTTTTTTTTCAAACTTGGCCGCCCCCACGCTTGGGCTCCCCGCTCGGCCGACTTCCCCCCGCTTTTGCGTGGCCGCGCCCACGCTTGGGTTCCCCGCTCAGCCGACTTCCCCCCGCTGGGCTCCCCCACGCTTGGGATCCCCCCGCTGGCCGACTTCCCCCCGCTTTTGCGCTGCCCCCACGCTGGCGCCCCCCGCTCAGCCGGCTTCCCCCGCTTTTGCGTGGCCGCCCCCCGCTGCGGCTCCCCGCTCAGCCGACTTCACCCCGCTTGGGCTCCCCGCTCAGCCGACTTCCCCCCGCTTTGCGTGGCCGCCCCCCGCGCTGGGGCTCCCCGCTCAGCCGACTTCACCCCGCTGGGGCTGCCCGCTCAGCCGACTTCCCCCGCTTTTGCGTGGCGCCCCCACGCTGGGGCTCCCCGCTCAGCCGACTTCCCCCGCTTTTGCGTGGCCGCCCCCACGCTTGGGCACCCCGCTAAGCCGACTTCCCCCGCTTTTGCGTGGCTTCCCCCACGCTTGGGCTCCCCGCTCAACCGACTTCCCCCCGCTTTTGCGTGGCTGCACCGGCGGGGGCATGTACACCCTTGGGCATGTACATGGCAGCACCGACGCTGAGCGCCAGCAGCACCAGCGCAAAGCACCGGCGGGGGCATGTACACCCTTGGGCATGTACATGGGGGGGCACCCCTGTTGAAAATCTTGCCCCCCTATAGGGGAATACTGGATTTGGGGCTCCAGCCACGCCCAGGGTTACCACCCCCTGAAAATCCCCCATGTCATAAACGGTCGTGTTGCACCGTTTTTTTACGCGATCTCACCAGTTTTGCACGCAACTTGACCCGATAAACCGATTTTTTTTTAAATTTCAAAATTTTTTCAAATTTCAAATTTTTTTTCAAAATTCAAATTTTTTCGAAAATTCAAACTTTTTTCAAATTTCAAATTTTTTTCAAATTTCAAATTTTTTTCAAATTTCAATTTTTTTTTTCAAAATTCAAAATTTTTTTTCGGGTTTCAATTTTTTTTTTCAAACTTGGCCGCCCCCACGCTTGGGCTCCCCGCTCGGCCGACTTCCCCCCGCTTTTGCGTGGCCGCGCCCACGCTTGGGTTCCCCGCTCAGCCGACTTCCCCCCGCTGGGCTCCCCCACGCTTGGGATCCCCCCGCTGGCCGACTTCCCCCCGCTTTTGCGCTGCCCCCACGCTGGCGCTCCCCGCTCAGCCGGCTTCCCCCGCTTTTGCGTGGCCGCCCCCCGCTGCGGCTCCCCGCTCAGCCGACTTCACCCCGCTTGGGCTCCCCTCTCAGCCGACTTCCCCCCGCTTTGCGTGGCCGCCCCCGCGCTGGGGCTCCCCGCTCAGCCGACTTCACCCCGCTTGGGCTGCCCGCTCAGCCGACTTCCCCCGCTTTTGCGTGGCGCCCCCACGCTGGGGCTCCCCGCTCAGCCGACTTCACCCCGCTTGGGCTCCCCTCTCAGCCGACTTCCCCCCGCTTTGCGTGGCCGCCCCCCGCGCTGGGGCTCCCCGCTCAGCCGACTTCCCCCCGCTTTGCGTGGCCGCCCCCCGCGCTGGGGCTCCCCGCTCAGCC
>JAJGRX010000546.1:17500-23985 GCA_025461125.1 Carex kokanica
CCCGCTCAGCCGACTTCCCCCGCTTTTGCGTGGCGCCCCCACGCTGGGGCTCCCCGCTCAGCCGACTTCCCCCGCTTTTGCGTGGCCGCCCCCACGCTTGGGCACCCCGCTAAGCCGACTTCCCCCGCTTTTGCGTGGCTTCCCCCACGCTTGGGCTCCCCGCTCAACCGACTTCCCCCCGCTTTTGCGTGGCTGCACCGGCGGGGGCATGTACACCCTTGGGCATGTACATGGCAGCACCGACGCTGAGCGCCAGCAGCACCAGCGCAAAGCACCGGCGGGGGCATGTACACCCTTGGGCATGTACATGGGGGGGCACCCCTTTTGAAAATCTTGCCCCCCTATAGGGGAATACTGGATTTGGGGCTCCAGCCACGCCCAGGGTTACCACCCCCTGAAAATCCCCCATGTCATAAACGGTCGTGTTGCACCGTTTTTTTACGCGATCTCACCAGTTTTGCACGCAACTTGACCCGATAAACCGATTTTTTTTTAAATTTCAAAATTTTTTCAAATTTCAAATTTTTTTTCAAAATTCAAATTTTTTCGAAAATTCAAACTTTTTTCAAATTTCAAATTTTTTTCAAATTTCAAATTTTTTTCAAATTTCAATTTTTTTTTCAAAATTCAAAATTTTTTTCGGGTTTCAATTTTTTTTTTCAAACTTGGCCGCCCCCACGCTTGGGCTCCCCGCTCGGCCGACTTCCCCCCGCTTTTGCGTGGCCGCGCCCACGCTTGGGTTCCCCGCTCAGCCAACTTCCCCCCGCTGGGCTCCCCCACGCTTGGGATCCCCCCGCTGGCCGACTTCCCCCCGCTTTTGCGCTGCCCCCACGCTGGCGCCCCCCGCTCAGCCGGCTTCCCCCGCTTTTGCGTGGCCGCCCCCCGCTGCGGCTCCCCGCTCAGCCGACTTCACCCCGCTTGGGCTCCCCTCTCAGCCGACTTCCCCCCGCTTTGCGTGGCCGCCCCCCGCGCTGGGGCTCCCCGCTCAGCCGACTTCACCCCGCTGGGCTGCCCGCTCAGCCGACTTCCCCCGCTTTTGCGTGGCGCCCCCACGCTGGGGCTCCCCGCTCAGCCGACTTCCCCCGCTTTTGCGTGGCCGCCCCCACGCTTGGGCTCCCCGCTAAGCCGACTTCCCCCGCTTTTGCGTGGCTTCCCCCACGCTTGGGCTCCCCGCTCAACCGACTTCCCCCCGCTTTTGCGTGGCTGCACCGGCGGGGGCATGTACACCCTTGGGCATGTACATGGCAGCACCGACGCTGAGCGCCAGCAGCACCAGCGCAAAGCACCGGCGGGGGCATGTACACCCTTGGGCATGTACATGGGGGGGCACCCCTGTTGAAAATCTTGCCCCCCTATAGGGGAATACTGGATTTGGGGCTCCAGCCACGCCCAGGGTTACCACCCCCTGAAAATCCCCCATGTCATAAACGGTCGTGTTGCACCGTTTTTTTACGCGATCTCACCAGTTTTGCACGCAACTTGACCCGATAAACCGATTTTTTTTTAAATTTCAAAATTTTTTCAAATTTCAAATTTTTTTTCAAAATTCAAATTTTTTCGAAAATTCAAACTTTTTTCAAATTTCAAATTTTTTTCAAATTTCAAATTTTTTCAAATTTCAAATTTTTTCAAATTTCAAATTTTTTTCAAATTCAAAATTTTTTTTCGGGTTTCAATTTTTTTTTTCAAACTTGGCCGCCCCCACGCTTGGGCTCCCCGCTCGGCCGACTTCCCCCCGCTTTTGCGTGGCCGCGCCCACGCTTGGGTTCCCCGCTCAGCCGACTTCCCCCCGCTGGGCTCCCCCACGCTTGGGATCCCCCCGCTGGCCGACTTCCCCCCGCTTTTGCGCTGCCCCCACGCTGGCGCTCCCCGCTCAGCCGGCTTCCCCCGCTTTTGCGTGGCCGCCCCCCGCTGCGGCTCCCCGCTCAGCCGACTTCACCCCGCTTGGGCTCCCCTCTCAGCCGACTTCCCCCCGCTTTGCGTGGCCGCCCCCGCGCTGGGGCTCCCCGCTCAGCCGACTTCACCCCGCTTGGGCTGCCCGCTCAGCCGACTTCCCCCGCTTTTGCGTGGCGCCCCCACGCTGGGGCTCCCCGCTCAGCCGACTTCCCCCGCTTTTGCGTGGCCGCCCCCACGCTTGGGCTCCCCGCTAAGCCGACTTCCCCCGCTTTTGCGTGGCTTCCCCCACGCTTGGGCTCCCCGCTCAACCGACTTCCCCCCGCTTTTGCGTGGCTGCACCGGCGGGGGCATGTACACCCTTGGGCATGTACATGGCAGCACCGACGCTGAGCGCCAGCAGCACCAGCGCAAAGCACCGGCGGGGGCATGTACACCCTTGGGCATGTACATGGGGGGGCACCCCTGTTGAAAATCTTGCCCCCCTATAGGGGAATACTGGATTTGGGGCTCCAGCCACGCCCAGGGTTACCACCCCCTGAAAATCCCCCATGTCATAAACGGTCGTGTTGCACCGTTTTTTTACGCGATCTCACCAGTTTTGCACGCAACTTGACCCGATAAACCGATTTTTTTTTAAATTTCAAAATTTTTTCAAATTTCAAATTTTTTTTCAAAATTCAAATTTTTTCGAAAATTCAAACTTTTTTCAAATTTCAAATTTTTTTCAAATTTCAAATTTTTTCAAATTTCAAATTTTTTTCAAATTTCAATTTTTTTTTCAAAATTCAAAATTTTTTTTCGGGTTTCAATTTTTTTTTTCAAACTTGGCCGCCCCCACGCTTGGGCTCCCCGCTCGGCCGACTTCCCCCCGCTTTTGCGTGGCCGCGCCCACGCTTGGGTTCCCCGCTCAGCCGACTTCCCCCCGCTGGGCTCCCCCACGCTTGGGATCCCCCCGCTGGCCGACTTCCCCCCGCTTTTGCGCTGCCCCCACGCTGGCGCTCCCCGCTCAGCCGGCTTCCCCCGCTTTTGCGTGGCCGCCCCCCGCTGCGGCTCCCCGCTCAGCCGACTTCACCCCGCTTGGGCTCCCCTCTCAGCCGACTTCCCCCCGCTTTGCGTGGCCGCCCCCGCGCTGGGGCTCCCCGCTCAGCCGACTTCACCCCGCTGGGCTGCCCGCTCAGCCGACTTCCCCCGCTTTTGCGTGGCGCCCCCACGCTGGGGCTCCCCGCTCAGCCGACTTCCCCCGCTTTTGCGTGGCCGCCCCCACGCTTGGGCTCCCCGCTAAGCCGACTTCCCCCGCTTTTGCGTGGCTTCCCCCACGCTTGGGCTCCCCGCTCAACCGACTTCCCCCCGCTTTTGCGTGGCTGCACCGGCGGGGGCATGTACACCCTTGGGCATGTACATGGCAGCACCGACGCTGAGCGCCAGCAGCACCAGCGCAAAGCACCGGCGGGGGCATGTACACCCTTGGGCATGTACATGGGGGGGCACCCCTGTTGAAAATCTTGCCCCCCTATAGGGGAATACTGGATTTGGGGCTCCAGCCACGCCCAGGGTTACCACCCCCTGAAAATCCCCCATGTCATAAACGGTCGTGTTGCACCGTTTTTTTACGCGATCTCACCAGTTTTGCACGCAACTTGACCCGATAAACCGATTTTTTTTTTAAATTTCAAAATTTTTTCAAATTTCAAATTTTTTTTCAAAATTCAAATTTTTTCGAAAATTCAAACTTTTTTCAAATTTCAAATTTTTTTCAAATTTCAAATTTTTTTCAAATTTCAATTTTTTTTTCAAAATTCAAAATTTTTTTTCGGGTTTCAATTTTTTTTTTCAAACTTGGCCGCCCCCACGCTTGGGCTCCCCGCTCGGCCGACTTCCCCCCGCTTTTGCGTGGCCGCGCCCACGCTTGGGTTCCCCGCTCAGCCGACTTCCCCCCGCTGGGCTCCCCCACGCTTGGGATCCCCCCGCTGGCCGACTTCCCCCCGCTTTTGCGCTGCCCCCACGCTGGCGCTCCCCCGCTCAGCCGGCTTCCCCCGCTTTTGCGTGGCCGCCCCCCGCTGCGGCTCCCCGCTCAGCCGACTTCACCCCGCTTGGGCTCCCCTCTCAGCCGACTTCCCCCCGCTTTGCGTGGCCGCCCCCGCGCTGGGGCTCCCCGCTCAGCCGACTTCACCCCGCTTGGGCTGCCCGCTCAGCCGACTTCCCCCGCTTTTGCGTGGCGCCCCCACGCTGGGGCTCCCCGCTCAGCCGACTTCCCCCGCTTTTGCGTGGCCGCCCCCACGCTTGGGCTCCCCGCTAAGCCGACTTCCCCCGCTTTTGCGTGGCTTCCCCCACGCTTGGGCTCCCCGCTCAACCGACTTCCCCCCGCTTTTGCGTGGCTGCACCGGCGGGGGCATGTACACCCTTGGGCATGCACATGGCAGCACCGACGCTGAGCGCCAGCAGCACCAGCGCAAAGCACCGGCGGGGGCATGTACACCCTTGGGCATGTACATGGGGGGGCACCCCTGTTGAAAATCTTGCCCCCCTATAGGGGAATACTGGATTTGGGGCTCCAGCCACGCCCAGGGTTACCACCCCCTGAAAATCCCCCATGTCATAAACGGTCGTGTTGCACCGTTTTTTTACGCGATCTCACCAGTTTTGCACGCAACTTGACCCGATAAACCGATTTTTTTTTAAATTTCAAAATTTTTTCAAATTTCAAATTTTTTTTCAAAATTCAAATTTTTTCGAAAATTCAAACTTTTTTCAAATTTCAAATTTTTTTCAAATTTCAAATTTTTTTCAAATTTCAATTTTTTTTTCAAAATTCAAAATTTTTTTTCGAGTTTCAATTTTTTTTTTCAAACTTGGCCGCCCCCACGCTTGGGCTCCCCGCTCGGCCGACTTCCCCCCGCTTTTGCGTGGCCGCGCCCACGCTTGGGTTCCCCGCTCAGCCGACTTCCCCCCGCTGGGCTCCCCCACGCTTGGGATCCCCCCGCTGGCCGACTTCCCCCCGCTTTTGCGCTGCCCCCACGCTGGCAATCCCCGCTCAGCCGGCTTCCCCCGCTTTTGCGTGGCCGCCCCCCGCTGCGGCTCCCCGCTCAGCCGACTTCACCCCGCTTGGGCTCCCCTCTCAGCCGACTTCCCCCCGCTTTGCGTGGCCGCCCCCGCGCTGGGGCTCCCCGCTCAGCCGACTTCACCCCGCTTGGGCTGCCCGCTCAGCCGACTTCCCCCGCTTTTGCGTGGCGCCCCCACGCTGGGGCTCCCCGCTCAGCCGACTTCACCCCGCTTGGGCTCCCCTCTCAGCCGACTTCCCCCCGCTTTGCGTGGCCGCCCCCCGCGCTGGGGCTCCCCGCTCAGCCGACTTCCCCCCGCTTTGCGTGGCCGCCCCCCGCGCTGGGGCTCCCCGCTCAGCCGACTTCACCCCGCTTGGGCTCCCCTCTCAGCCGACTTCGCCCCGCTTTGCGTGGCCGCCCCCTGCGCTGGGGCTCCCCGCTCAGCCGACTTCACCCCGCTTGGGCTCCCCGCTCTGCCGACTTCCCCCCGCTGGGCTCCCCCACGCTTGGGATCCCCCCGCTTTTGCGCTGCCCCCAAGCTGGGGCTCCCCGCTCAGCCGACATTACCCCGCTTGGGCTCCCCTCTCAGCCGACTTCCCCCCGCTTTTGCGTGGCCGCCCCCACGCTGGGCTTCCCGATCAGCCGACTTCCCCCCGCTATTGCGTGGCCGCCACAACGCTGGGGCTCCCCGCTCAGCCGACTTCCGCCCGCTTTTGCGTGGCTTCCCCCACGCTGGGGCTCCCCGCTCAGCCGACTTCCCCCCGCTTTTGCGTGGCTGCCCCCACGCTCGGGCTCCCCGCTCAGCCGACTTTCCCCCGCTTTTGCGTGGCTGCCCCCACGCTCGGGGCTCCCCTCTCAGCCGACTTCCCCCAGCTTTTGCGTGGCTCCCCCCTCGCTGGGGCTCCCTGCTCAGCCGACTTCCCCCCGCTTTTGCGTGGCCGCACGGACGCAAAGCGCCCGCTTCACTGATTTTTTTCCCCGTTTTTTGTTCAACTTCAATTTCTCAAATTTCATGTTTTTTCAAACTTGAGAATTTTTGAAATTTGAATTTTTCTGAAACTTTAGAATTTTTCAATTTTTTTCCGTAGCTAGGCCCGCACCGCGGCCGCATTCTTTTGTGGGCGTGCACCGCATGGGCGCTCCACTGTTTTTGTGCTTGCTTTCCCTCTCATGTACATGTACACGGCGACGCAGAGCGCCAGCAGTAGCGACGCACAGCCCCGACGCTGAGCGCCATCAGCACGGACTTGTGCACATGCATCTGTTGTTGCCCCTTGATACAGGACTGGTGCACATGCATCCATTGGTGCTTATGGACTTATGGGACTGATGGGACTTGTGGCCCCTTGATACGAGGACTTGTGGGACTTCTTGTGCACATGCATCCAATCCATTGGTGCTTCAAATCCAAATGCATTGAGGGCAAGCGGTCACTTACATACATGCATGCATTCCTTTTATATATGCAAGTGACCGCATGCACGTCGCACATTGATTCAAGGACATACATACATTCTTTTATACGTACATCTTGCATGTTGCACAGTTTGA
>JAJGRX010000044.1:0-24086 GCA_025461125.1 Carex kokanica
GGTTCGGATCGGTCGTTTGGATTTTCAAAATGGAAATAATGAGACGTGGAGCACCAAGTCGTTTTACTCCATGAAGTAGCTAAGCCCAGCATTATATATATATATATGAGGAGGGATCCAATTACACCTTTTTTGGTGACACATCATGACACCGTTTTTTATATAGGTCAATTTTGCGATTTCAAAATCCAAACAGTCGATCCGAACCGTTCAACATGATCACCATATTAAAATGTACTTGGAGATCAAATTTTACATTTTTTGAATTTTTTTGCTATTTATTAAGATGGTTACAAAATCGCTGTTTTTCAATGGTCTGAAAACAACGATTTTTGTAACCATCTTAATAAATAGCAAAAAAATTCAAAAAAATGTAAAATTTGATCTCACAAGCACATTTTATATATCCATCATGTTGAACGGTTTGAATCGACTATTTGGACTTTAAAAATGGTAGGTGTCAAAGTGTGTCACCAAAAAAGGTGTAATCAGATCCCTCCTCTATATATATATATATATATATATATATATATATATAGGGATGGGCTATGGTGAGTTATGGAGTAAAACGAGTTTGTACTTCACGCCATATTTTCATTTTGAAAATCCAAACAACCGATCCGAACCGTTCAAGTTGTTCTCCATATTGAAATATGCTTGGAGATCAAATTTTACATTTTTTTAAAATTTTTTTACTATTTATTAAGCCACTTTGAAAATCGCTGATCCGGGTGAACAGTAGCAAAACAGTAAAAAATTCTGGACCAATGGATCAGCGATTTTCAAAGTGGCTTAATAAATAGTAAAAAAATTCCAAAAAATGTAAAATTTGGTCTCCAAGCACATTTCAATATGGAGATCATGTTGAACGGTTCGGATCGGTTGTTTGGATTTTCAAAATGAAAATAATGAGGCGTGGAGTAAAAACTTGTTTTACTCCATAGCTCACCATAGCTCATCCCTATATATATATAGAGTCTGACTAGGCTACTCCATGGAGTAAAACGACTTGGTACTCCACGCCATATCTTCATTTTCAAAGTTCAAATAGTCAATTCGGACCTTCCAACATGTTCTCCATATTGAAATGTGCTTGGAGACCAAATTTTACATTTTTTGGAATTTTTTTACTATATTTATTAAGCCACTTTGAAAATCTGAAAATCCTTATGAACAGTAAAAAACAGTAAAAATTTCTGGACCGCCGGATCAGTGATTTTCAAAGTGGCTTAATAAATAGTAAAAAAATTCCAAAAAATGTAAAATTTGGTCTCCAAGCACATATCAATATGGAGAACAACTTGAGCGGTTCGGATCGGTCATTTGGATTTTCAAAATGAAAATAATGAGGCGTGGAGCACCAAATCGTTTTACACCATGGCTTAGCTAAGCCCAGCACTATATATATATATATAAACAAGTATGCAGTAATATGCGATATCATACAAACAAGTATATAGTAATATGTAGTCGAAAATGCAAAACCGCATATTTGACTGAATATAGATTTTCTATTCGGATTGCAACCGTGCAGCCGCATAGACCGAATTTTAATACACTAGTTAGTTGTTTAAAATATGGTTACTACATTAGCCGTAATCTCACCAACCACTCAACCTTGGGTCAAATATGGCATTCCTCACTAGATACCATTATACTAATGAAACAGCTGATATGACACAAAGCTTCAATGTATCTTAAAAACTTGAACAAACAATTAAAACATTACCTCAATCAATTTCTGTTAATAATTTGCCGAAGAGCATTCTACCTTTTCCAATTTACCACTATCAAAAGCTAACGTTATACACACCACAGATATATAATTATAACACACAGAAATACAAAGATTGGCTAAGGAAAAAAAAATAACAATAACAATCTATATACAAAATCGAGGTCTCCTCTCCAACTGAACTAGCAAGAGTATGTACTCGGTTCAGTTAAACTATAAATCGAATCAACCTCAAATACCGGCTTCTCATCCTCCCATCTCATCACCTCCTTAGCATACCTAAGTGCCGAGTCGACCAAAGTCGAATCCAAGGCACTAGTGCAAGTGACATAGAGCCTTCTTCCAGACCCACCTACCAGGGACGAAAACAAACCTCTTGAACTTTACCGCAATGTAGTGGCCTGCAGTTTTGACCCAGGGTTGAATGGTTGGTGAGATTACGGCTACTGTGGTTGGAACGGTAACGGCCTGATCAAGGGATGGAAGTCACTAAACCAATCACACATAGTAAGAGGCGAGTGGTCTATTTTTTTCTCAAGGAGATCAATTTTGTTGAGGATTAGAAGGACACTGGTCTCTGCAAAGGCATCACTAGTGATAATTTTTTCAAAGAGATCCCTGGATTCTAGCATTTTGTTGATTTGAACCCCATCAGGTCCCTCATAGAACTCATCATAATCGCTCACAGCAACACAGAAAATTACAATTCTGAGCTCCTCAAACATGTCCAACCACTTAACATTTTTAACTAGACCCTTGCTGTGTATTCTGATAAGTTCATACCTATAAAAGAAATGAAATTCAGTGAGACAAATTGAAAGCATCGCTGCAAGCTCGTAGAGATCCTTTAACAAACTAAATCCAAATATGACAAAAGTACTCTACTCCACTTCTCTCACATTTTCACCAAAGGCCCATCTTTTATTTTATTTAGACAAGTGTAATGAAAAATTAAAGTTTATTAGCATTACATGTTAACAATTGCCCTCCTTATTAGCTCTCCTTCCTATAAACTCAAAACTAATCTAAAATCAACCCACAAGCGTTCCAAATTGTGATCAAAGACCAATGATCAAAAGCCGAGGATAATTTATTCATTTTTTAGAATGATTTAAACTCGGTTTTAGCAGCTGGACAATGCGTGATAAAGCAATTAGTCATTAGGTCACAAGTATCAGAAACTTGGGTGCAATTTTCAAACAAACAATGACATAATATGGGCTGCAACGATAAGATTGAAAATAAACTGTTTTTAAATGCCAACGCTCTATTAGCATAGTTATGGATACAAGTAATCAAAGTGAAAATAAATATAGGCTAGAAGAAGTTACTAACTTGAGAGGGCTCTCTTGGCGGTCAAAGTCTTCTGTGGCGCGGGTATCGTAAGGAAGGTGTGGGAAAATAAGGTCAGTGCAGGCTATTCCATTTGATGAATTCATTCCAGCCGCATTGAGTATATCGGTGTTACTGGGCTCATAATCCATTCTGCATACATCTCCTACCTGGTAACAAAGAAACAGAGTTGCCAAGGATCATTTGGCAATACATCAGCACAGCAGTACACCATAGGATATGCATAAAATATCTTAACGTTTGTGTTTTGCATGTCCAATCTAATATTTGCAAAATTTACATATTTAACTATAAACCAACTGTATAAACCTAACCGGATAAACAAGCATGATAGTACAAAAGGACGGAAAATTAAATATTATTAGCAATTCCATCACCTTGCACATAAAACCAAGCGAGAGACTAGTGGAACAGAAAAAGTACAGCGCAGTATAATATTAGTAATTTTGTCTCAATTGAAATGAGCTTCTTACAGCAAGCTTAAACAGGACTATTACCAAACCAACTCATATAGACCTACAAATTTATATGGAAAGCTTTGATGACACTTGATTGGCTGAATAGGTTACAGTTTTTTTCTTGCAATCAACAAACCAAAGTCGGGGTCAATCTCCAAACATACCTTCTCAAGAAAATAGCTGGCACAGCTGGGAAGCATCAGCAACTCATCTTTCCTTCTATACGTGGTTTGAATAGCAGGATCTTTCCAAAGTTCCTCTACTCTTGGAGCGTACTCCCTAGTTGCCGCTGGGAAAAACCACCTCTAGACTACCTGAAGCCATCACCTTCAGTAGCCAGTCTGCGAAGCCTCTTAGACGTGGCCCCAATGTATACTCCGTCACCTCAGTCTGCTTGTCTGATTTGAAAGTATATGCAACATAGAAGTTAGAGGGATTTCTTTTTTACTTTTTACTAGTAAATTATACCACTGTATTATTTTGTACTTTTCACAGCCAACAAACAATTCGGGGCTATTACCAGAAAAACCCATTTGCAAAGGTTGAGCTCTGCAAACGGAAGATTAAATGGCCACTTCTTCATTTTACTGTTCACCAAAAAGGAATACTAAGTTGCTGCTGAATATTTTTGTTTTCCCTGAAGTACATTGCTTGAGAACTAATTTATGTTAAAAAAAAAATTTAAACATTTATATTATTTTTAAGTCTTAACAAAGAGGAGCAGCTTAGAGCTAAAATCCAAATTGTCAAACATCAGATAAAACTCTTTAATACATAATAAACCTAGGATAAAAAGTAAATTTTTTAAAATCATTGGTTTTTGCCTAAAAACAATTAGAAATTTTAGGTGCTGGAAGGAGGATAAAGGCTGAAATTTTAGCACTCTTAACTGAAATAGTTGTGGAATAAAGGGGGACGGGGATCATAAATCAAATGTTATTATACCGGTGTTGCTAGAAGGAAGCTGGCTGATTTGTGTTCTTCCGTACATAATTTCTTCTTCGAAAATTCTCGCCCCTCAAGTAAATTGCAAGGTATCTGTACACATTCGTCTGTATCATGGTCTTCATTTCTTCACGCTCTTCTTCTGTGAAAGAGGGGTTTCTGTACAAATCTTGGCCTGAAAGATTGTCATGCTAATGAGTTTATATGTGTCCAGAAAATGCCTGGAAGTCAACCATGAGACCAAAAGTTTATAAACAGGTCTATATTGCACGGTAATTGAGTCAACAAAAAGGTAGTCACGTATTCAAATGGTAGCAAGTGATTTGCCTAGGAAATTCAAAATACTAATTTAAGCATGTGAAGTTTGTACCTGCTTGAAAATGGTGCTGGTGCCAGATCCATCACACCCGACAAGCAGCATCTTCTGGGTTGGCTTGTTCTCAACATAATCAGACATCCCCCGCCTGGCAGACCTCAACATATTCTTTGTCACTGGGGTGTGGATGGGGTGCACCGGTAGGCGTTGGTAGGGACAAGACAGACTGAGCATCTTCACTATTGGCTGTTGACAAGGCAAAACAAAAGACAGATATAACATTAATTCATTAAAGGCCTATTGTCAAGTACAGCATGGTTCACCTTATTGTTTAAACCTTGAAGATAGCATTACTCAGGACATTTATGCTTGAAATCAATCAAACTATCCATAATATAAGGGCGTTAAAACTAGGACCTACTGTCCATCTACCCACCTGGAGAGCAAGAAATGTTTAGTTTACTCCACAAAGTCTAATAAATATGCCTAAACCTAATAAAGCATGAGAAACAGAAGAGGGTCAGACTGATGCTCTCCATCTCAAGTCTAGTATTTAGGTGATTATAGTTCAAGTGATTTGATACTCACTGCAACGGCAAATTAGACATTGCTCTTTATTAAAGTATTTTATATTGTTGAGGCATTTTTGACGGATTGCATAGTTTAAATGAGGTTAAATGTCATCAAGAATAAATCGTAAAGCAAACCGATGAGGCACATCTAGTTTACATCAAGCCAGAAAATCAGAATTTTTTAAATTTTGAAATAATTTGCAACACATTGCATAGAGTAAACACACAGCCAAAAGCTCTAACCTTGCCCCAAATCCGACCGATGATTTTCTTCTGTCCCTCCTCTTGGTAGGATCCATCAGAATTAACCCAAAATTGAGGTTTCCCAGCACACTGAACTCCAGCCAACTATAAAAACAATTGAAAAGGGTTAATGCCCAATATTGCATACTTAAAATGGCTTAAAGGAAGGAAAATAAACAGAGAGTGAGAGAGGAGATAGAGGAGAGGGAAGGAGGGTGGAGAGAGAGAGAGAACCTTAAGCATTTGAAGCTCTGATTTTGTGATCTCCCGGCCATTTATACAAATGCCCGTATTACCATTGCTAGAATTTTTCTCTAGATTTCCACCAACATTCAAGTTCGGTGTGATAATTTGGATGGCTTGTGTCCAATCTACACACAAAGTCAAATAAACCAAATTGCGATTAAGCAATTGTTTACAAGGAAAGTCGAGAAGCAAACATGGACATTTCACAACTCCAACCAAATATTTAAGTCCTGATCTTATAGCATAGCCAAAATGTTGTCTTGGTACTTTGTGCTTTGTAGAATTCTTTAGAAAGATATTCAATTGTCATTAAAAAAACAGCTATCTGACATAAAATTACATCAAACTAAACAAACCCCCAATAAACACAAGCAAACACAACAAAAAGGAAAAAAAAATAAGCATAGTACCCTATAACATGCTGGCCTGTCAACACTAGATATCTGGTGTCGGTAGGAAATACCAAGTTTTGAAACACTAAGAGCACCAACAAATTATCTCACCTTGCCCCAGTAGCCAGACACCTTATCATACCAATAGTACCCTGGCTTTAGCTTTGGCGGTGGGCAAGGACAGGCTTGCAAGTGAGCCAACTCATCCAAACTCAGTTTCTTGCCATTAACAAACACATCCTCAGGCCTCAGCCGATGGCCTCACAACACTTCTCAGCTCTCATCACCTGCTCCACTTCTCTACTGCTGAGCAGCTTTTTCAGAACCTTTGAGCACTTCCCAATTTTCTCCCTCTTTGATTCTAAGACGGGGTAACCGATGCAGGTGACACACTTCCGCCCCTCTGGCATCGACCCCATCGCACGGATCAGGCAGTCAGCACAATACTTAGCACCACATGCTAGGCAGGACTCTTTATCAGTGAAGCGGGACCCTTTGCTGCAGTTGTAGCATGCACCCTTCTTTGTTGACCTTCTTGGTGCCAATGTTTCTAAACCTGGTGAATAGATCGGGTCACGAAATGCGAGATGTCTGCCACTACAATAAAATTAAAAGGAAAAAAAGGAGCAAATCATTACATAGAGAAATTTTTGTTATTTTTTTATGTTTCCGGACATTTTCAATAAAACCTATTCATCGCAATTGAAGATTCGTTAAAAGTTCCAATTTAGGTCCCTGATTTTGTACATATCCTTAATTGAAGGCCAAAGTAGCTGAGAATAACCGTGAGGCAGTGAGCAACCAATAGCAACTAGACATCCGGCAGAAACAGAAACGGCTCATGCTGGAAAGCTAACCAAACAGATCCCAAAAATAAGGAATTGAAAGGCAATATGGATATATTTCTTCAATGCATGACCATCTAGGGGATTTCTGGTTTATTTAGGGCATAAAAAACCACCAATTTTGATAAACTTGGCTTGGGTTGACTACCTACGAAACAACCAAAAAATTGTAACAGCCAGTTCAAGGGTATGCCAAACCAGTTCAAAAATTGAGAAGCGTAATTGCAAGTATTCAACACCCTTCCATTTTTTTCTATTATTTTTGTTCCTTTTTGCAGTTTTCCGTTTCGTTGCTTTTATTATTTTACATTTATTAAGAAAAGAAATTCAACTTCTAGATCCTTGTTACTTCTTCAAGACTTCAACTAGTAAAACTAACCTCTGGTGAGTCGAGGGACCCGTTCCTTCTCTGTCCATAAAGTCGGTCCTCGTCCTCCTCCTTGTCTTCATCCTCCTGGTCCGAACCAGAGGATCTCGATCTGAAATCAAACTCCGAATTGGACTCAATGGAGACGCGGTGCGACTGACTGACGGGGCCCGACGTCTCGGCCGCATCCTCAGTCAGCTCGGCAGACCGGTCCATGGCGACGCCGGTCTCATGACGGAGGTAGGTGAGAAGGTGGAGATGGGGGGCTGGGCGGGGAGGAGAGGGGAAGAGAGGGGGTGAACGACTGGGACGGAGGAGGTGGAGGACGGAGGCGCAGGAGAGGCCATGGGGATGTGGGACATGTCGAGAGGGATGGCGCGAGGGATGGAGTAGGAGAGGGGAGGCCCATCGTACTCTATGGCGAAGGAGTAGTCCATGGTGGGGCGTCGGAGTGAAGAAAGAGGGAAACTAAAACATGGCGATGGAAAGAGAAAGAGAGAAGAGAAAGAGAAAGGGGAAGGGTGTGAGGGAAGAGATGGGAATGGGGAGAGGGCCAGACAGAGAGGAGGGGGAAGGTAGAAGGTGGGGTAACTTTTGGTGCACGCGGGAGGGGGGTGGGGCGGGGGTGTCAGTGATGCGGGGTTTTGGGATAACTCCGCATCTGCATTAACGCACCGTTTTGAGTTTAGATCGGGCTGTCCAATCAGAATCCGGATTCGTGCGCATTTGAATCGGACGGTCTGGATCTAAAATCAAAATTTGATATAACGCAGAGAAACGAATTTTGGAACTTAGACTAGCGAATGGGAACGGAGCGGAGGGAAGAGGGAAAAGGCAAGGAAAGTTGTAGGTAACTAGACAAAGCTAATGGACATAGTAAGACTGGTTCGTTTTGGGCCTTTATGAGACTATTTGCTTATTCTGGATGATATGATGATATTTTCTCTTTCTTTTCTTTTTGACGGTGTTGGTACTTGGTTGGGAGCATGTGGGCCACTCTGTATACTTTTTTGTGCTTCCTATTGGGATAAGGTGAAAAGGATCAATCCTAATAATAATATATTTATGCTATAACTAAGTGATTAACACGTCTCAATGCCTCCTCGTTTAATCCTCGTCTTTAGAGTTTTTTTTTTTTTTTTTGTATTGGGCATTGGTATTTAAATTGTTATAAAGACCATGCTAAAATTTGAACTTTTTGGAAGAGAGTTCAATTAGTCCGCTTATTAATTAAATTAGCAGACGATGTTATTTATGTCGATGCGGTTTATTTAGCTTGCCGCATAAGGATGCCCGGTGCATAATGGAAATAAATCTGCTGCGATTCTTTGGAATCGCAAGAATTCTGCCTTTTCAAATCCAACCATTAATTTTTTAAAATACACAAATCTCAAAAAGAAGTTGATTGCTATACACAAATTTCAAAATAAATAAACAGTTTGATTTGAAAAAGTAGAGTCATGCGATTCCAAAGAATTGCAGGAGATTTATTTCCGTGCATAATACAAAATTTGCTTGGTGTATTAATTTAGAGAATACTTGTTAACTTGTGTACACTGTAAATATGACATGCTGGAAATTTCATTGTCAATAAAAACAACAATTTAAGTCAATTAATCTTGCAGACCGTATACTTATAGACTTAAGATGTTTGACTAGTAAGGAAAGCAAATAAAAATCAAATCCTAAATATCATAAATATAACGACCTACTGCATTATCAAGATGCTAAATGAAAAATAAAAAATTCTGTAGCACTCAAGGATGTGACAGCCGGTACCATACCGTGCGGTACGTGGCACAGGAGACAATGACATCATGCATGCTCTTTTAAGTTGCAATTTTGCCATGTCAGTATGGTACGCATCTCCGCTTAGTTTGTTAACGGATAACCTTCCGCATTAAGGGGCTGCTAAAATCGGAACGGACTCCGCTGCTTTTCTAGAAGAAAAGCAGGATCCTCCTCTTCCAAATCTAATAATTCAAAATTCGTTGAGATTTGTGCATGAAACAAGTTTTTTATCGAGATACGTGAATGAAAATTTTAAATCGTTAGATTTGAAAGAGGAGGGTCCTCCTTTTCTGCTAGAAAAGCAGCAGAGTCGGACCCGCTAAAATCCGGGTCCCTTTGCAAAGTTAGATGCGCGCACATATATCAAGGAGAGAGGAGAGGCCCGAGAGGGTCTGTGTGCAGAGGGTTCTGAATCGTCATCCTATGAGGTAACAGAATTTTGATTTTCTATCCGAATTCGAACTAATTCGACCCAAACATGTAATGTAATGCACAGATATCTTTTAAGATGCGTGCTAGTGTATAAGGAACCAGTTTTTAATATCCACGGAGAATCTTTGATCGTATTTTAAACATACGACCACCCTACGAATAGACCAAAAAAACTGGTTCTCTCGAATGTAACATACATTGAAAAATGCAATTATGCCTTGCGGAATATTTTGGTGATTTCATATTTTGGAATTAGTAAGTAAACTATGCACTTTTATTCTTCCTATTATTAGAGTGTGCAAATATGGCTAGGTGTTTACACTACAAATTAATTATGGCACATGGTTCAATTTGTACATTTTTAAAATTAATTGTAAGAGTTTCAAAGTTGCAGAGCCGGTTTTTTTTTAGTGCAATATATTTAATATTTTTTGGTACTTCTGTTTTTCAAAATTACTTGGCAAACAATATTAAAATTTATTTCGCAAAGACTATTTTTAAAATGCGCACAAATGTATTTTGCATGTAACAATACTAAAATTTGTACAAATTGAACCATATCTAACGGATGTATTTGACATGTAACATATCTAACAGACTATGCTTGACATAACCTAAAGAAAATTCTCATTTTAGGAAGCTTATTTTATTTTTTTTATTTTAAATAAAAATGGAGTTCAATTCTAGTTCTAGAAAGTTAAAAGAAGTTTCCGCTCTAGGTTAGGTGCGTCATGGTCAAAAGTTTAATTATGCATAATAAAGTAAGGTTGTTCTAATAATTAACACAAAACATTAGCACAATGAGGTTGGACAGTTCTGATAACTACCAAAGAAATCACCAATATTTCGATTTAGAAAAAAAAAATAGAAAAATGTTACCCTAATGTCACTATGGAAACTACTATCACTAGCTCACTACTAACAAACCGCCGGCCTAGAATGTCAGTGAATCTTATAAAAATCTCTTAATACCGTGCGAAAATTTTAATATTGAAAATTTTAATTTTATAATTAAGCATTAGAAGAGGCCATTTGGCACTTCCATTTTTGTAATTAAACTTTTTTTAGTATTAATATATCTGTTGATAGTAATTCGCCGCCAACCATACAAAAAAATATTAATTATGTATATACTTTAATACATCCAAAAAAGTGAATTATATATAAATTTAAATTTGAAGTAGTTCACATTTTTTGGACATCAAAATTCGTACAGAAATTATTAATATTCACGTCAGTATAGGAACAAACATTAGACAATCTAGTATGATAATAGTCTAACAATTCTCTTTTTATCATTGAATGCAAATAGGGCTGCTAACAAGCCGAGTTAGCTCGAGTTATGGATAACTCGAATTCAACTTGGAAGATACTCAGTTGAGAATACTGAGCCGAGCTAGCTCACTGACTCGAACTCAACTCGCGAGTAACTTGAGTTAACTCGTGACTCATGAGTCAACTCGTTTAAGGTGTTGAAATGTTAAACACTTGAACTTATGATTGTTGTTATGTAATAATATGAGAAGTAAATATAGAATTAACAAACAATCCACAACGATTTTACAAGCGAAACGAGTCCACGAGTTGTACGAGCGAGTTGAGCCCAACTCGAACTCAACTCATGAGTTAAACGAGTTACTCAACTCGAGTCAGACTAACTCAAATTTTAAATGAACAAGTTGTTAGCGAGTTCGTTACCGAGTTTAGTTCGAACGGCTCACGAGTCACGAGCTTTTTGTACAATCCTAAATGTAGACCATAATCACCACGAGAAGCCGTGTTTTTTTTTTTTTTGTTTGGAGATCACTTTCCTTGCTTCTCTCTTCTTCTTTTTTTTTCGTTTTTTTTACAATGAAGTTACAATCGATTTGATAAAAGCATTCTAATTTTTCACAGATTATAACTGAAGCAAATTGGCTCCATCAAATTTAACATTGGATGGTTGCTCTTTAGGGTATGTTTGGTTGAACAGTAAAATTGGCGTTTATTTTATTGATGACTCAAAATAAAAACTATACTTTTAATATTTTTAAACCATAATTTTAATTTACGATCAGATTACAAGTGTATGATCCTACTGTGCAATATTGATTGGTGTGTCGATCCACAGTGTATAAACAATATTTACCAGTCTAAGTTATTGGATTTTAAAAAAAGTTATGTGGTGACAAATACAATCAAGGTATTATAACTAAACTAAGGTTATACAATAGACAGAGAGCCTCTAAGGTATTATAACCAAATGATTTAGTGTTTTCTTTGTTACGACAAAGAAAGAAAAACCCTTGTAAAAAGAAAAGAGTAAAAACTATCGGGAAGAATTTTTTGAGATAAAAAAACAGTTTTATTTACCTTCATAAAAAATACATTTCAATTTTAAACCTTCAAATTAAAGACACGATATACATGATACGTATATCACGCAATAAATAATGAAATTTGATGTTTATTTATTGTTCATATAGAAATTTAAATTTTCAAGGATAAAAAATTATTAGTTCATAATAATGTCTTATAAAACAATATTCAAATTGTATAATATATTTTTTAATCTGGTTTAATATTATTTGAATAGCTATGAAAAATGTAGTTAAAATTCTTAAGGTAAAAACTGTCAAGCGAGTTCTCTCAAATTATTTAATCCGACCATTTGAATGCATCTTTCCAATATTATTGATATCATTGGGAATAATATATATATTTTTTAAACTTTCAGAGAAGCTACAAAGTTATGAGAGGAAATCGAACTCTCGTTCTTTGAATAACCATCGATCATAGAGATTATTTCTAGCCAACTGTACTGCATCCCCTTATCATTGAGAATAATAAATATAATAAACCTATGCAAGTACACCATGAACTGGAATTTGCATTTTAATATTTTATTTCTCAAGAAGGCAGATAAGATACTAAGGTAATTAGGTTTGAATGAATATAGTTTTTGTTCCGAAACAGGTCTAATTATTTGAGTGTCGGTGTAATCTTTGAGATGTCCGTACTAAACTACTAATTGATTATAAGATAGGGATTACCTTTTAAAATGTGCCGACCAATATACTATACATTTGAATTTTGATTTTTAATTGGATGTTTGTCGAGAACGGTCGACTATAAAATATAATATAATAAATAACAAGCCAATGGCCATTTCTATTCTTTCATTTAGCCCTTCATAAATCCGTAGTCTGTATTTATTTGTTTACCTTTATACAAGGTAAAGGTACCTTTTCCTACGGGCTCCTCCCAAAAAGAAAAACAAAAGGAACCCGCAATTGTTGATTAGATGTCTCCCGATTTTTTTATTAATATTCATAAATGTCCACGATTTTAAATTTTTTTAAAATTATTCAAATTGCTGAGAATTTCGACGGTCGACTTTATTTCTAGACCGTTAGAATTCTCAGCGGTCCAAAAAAAAATATTAACTGCTGAAATTCTCGATGATTATGCTATAATATATATTTTTTAATTTGACGTACAGAGCCGAAAAATAAAGGTGCTTTTCTGATTCGACGTACAGAGCCGAATGTTTGGATTTGTGATTTTTCTTATTTAATTAGAAGATTTTATGATTTTTTTATTTTTTATTAAAATATTAGAAACAATTTTATATTTCTTTGAAAATATATGGAATACCATAGAATTGAATTTACTAGAAAGACTGCGACAAATAACCCGGA
Organism: Carex kokanica; assembly: GCA_025461125.1. Lineage (NCBI taxonomy): Eukaryota > Viridiplantae > Streptophyta > Magnoliopsida > Poales > Cyperaceae > Carex > Carex kokanica. Next base: position 13,376 of record JAJGRX010000044.1, read on the forward strand.
TCAACATTTTTCAATCGGGATTTTTTTTTTGCAGTTGTAAGAAAAATTAAAATATTTCTTTGTGTGTTACTCGAAAAAATAAATAAAAATATTTTTGATCTGAGTTATTGATCTCTGTTCAAAAGTCACTTCTGTGTAAATAAAGAAATTATCGTGATTCTTCTAGTATATTCAAATTCTAAGGTATTCCATCTATTTCTTTAGAAGTAACTTTAGAAAAATATTAAATATTAAAAATATAAAATAGGTTCTAGGAAAATAGATTGAGTATCTTAAAATAATATAGTAGAAGGTACACGATAATTTCTTTATTTATCCAGAAGTGACTTTTGAATCAGGATCAATAACTCAGGTGATAACATAACTGCCGAAATTCTCGGTGGTTTGGATAGTTTTAAATATTTTTGAAAATGGTGGCTATTTCTGTATTTTATTATTTAATTATGGATATTAATAAAAAAATCGGAGATGTCTCTATAACCTTAATATTTATTAAATTATTGTGGCACTGTTTATTGTGTATTGAAAGGAAAAATATATCTGTTTAGCTTATATTTCTCTGGCAAGAATGACTTAATGCCAGTAAACCACAGCATTTACTATTATTATCAACTAATAAAAAGAATAAGAAGAACACAGGTCAAAAACGGGCAAATCATTGCTCCATTGTTATTGGTGGGGACCAGCGATATTAGTATTTTCTTTTTGGCATTTGCTTCGGTGGACATAAGGATCTATTTGTAAAATGAGTCCTATTTTTATTTTCAAAGTTCAAACAGTCGATCCGACCGTTCAACATTATCTCCATATTAAGTATTTTACATTTTTTTGAATTTTTTTACTATTTATTAAGTATTTTACAAAAAATAGTCAAATTCAGACCATTGAATTTGTAAAATACTTAATAAATAGTAAAAAAATTCCAAAAAATGTAAATTTTGACCTCCAAGTATATTTTAATATGGAGATAATGTTGAACGGTCGGATCGACTGTTTGAACTTTGAAAATGAAAATATGACTAGGTCCTAATGTCCACCGAAGCATCCCTTTTTTTTTTTTCCACAACATTCCAAGAGGAGGAATACAGGTAAACAAATTACAGAGAAATGTAAGGACCTATGTACGTAATGGGTAGAATTATTTAAATAAGTAATAACGAGTAAAACAAGAAAGAGACGAGCAGGGAGGCAGAGTAGTCAGATGACCGGATCAGTGGTGAAAAACAGAACAGAGAACGGGCGATGATTTGACCGGTGGGACCCACAAGAAGAGGAATCTTCTTCTTTCTCTGGGGGCAATTAAATGATTAACGTCGGTTCTTACGGAAGCGAAATCCACTGAGGTAACTCAAATTCTGTTTTTGAATAAGAGCCGTATGATCAGAATCCGGGATAATCCGGACCGAGGTAAGATGTACGGGTCCCTCTCTACTAGGGTTAAATGTAAAATTTGAGTTACCTTAGGTCGCATGAATTCATTCCCACGGAGTGTCAGACAATTCCGACTTCCGAATGACTTCCTTTCCGAGTTGATTTTTATGTAGCACATGCTGCACATTGTTTATTGACGCGTTCAATCCCTGTTATACAAATCCGACCGTTAATATTAATTAGATGGCTGATTTGCAAATCCTTGGCGTATCTCACGAATTTAATGAACCGATTAAATTGACGGACCGTGTTCCTTTTTGTTAATCGAGTTATATTTTTCTGAGATGTTTAGATGCTTTCATTTCTTGTGTCTTCATTACGTCTTTATTTTTTAAAAATTTAATAAATTAAAATTTAAAATTTAAAAATCAAAATAAAACTGTTGAATATGATTTATATTATTTTATCTTTGCACGTGTAAAAAATTATGACATTTCAATTTTATTTTGGTTGTCATCAAAATCGGGACTTTTTTTAACTCGTAGTAACTAAAATTCTCATTTTTTCATTTGATACTAACTTTTTCACTATTTGAATATTTATAACAATTTCCATAGTTTTTTTGAAACCGATTGATTTTTTTTTTCGGTTTTATTGCACCGTAAAAACATATTGTTAAGAACAATTATATTTTTAGTTTTTTTTTTTTTCTGTCAAGTGGGTCGGTGAAGCTTACAATTTTCAACTTTTATGAATACCTGGGTTTAACAATTTATTTTATACTGCAGCTTGTTTCTTAATTGAAGGTTTACATATTTGTTGAAACTGATCAGTTTTTTTTTTTTTTTTTTTGCATTATAAATGCTTCACAGTAGTCTTCTTTTTTTTTCATTATCTCTAACTGAATGATGGATTTGGATACCGATTGCCTGGTTAAGGACAACAAACAAAATAGCGATGAAATGGACATTTTATTGAAATGTGTTTGAAAATCACTAATCTAGTTATCTAATTTGGTCATTCAATAATTATTAATATTTAATCACTTGATTACAAGGTACCTTTTCCTACGGCACTAGTTTTGAGTACAAGGGTCGTGAGTACATAATTTCAAGCAGAATTTTTAGTTATGAAAATTCATAAAAATTAATATAGAAAAGTGAATGGAATGTGTGGGAATTTCGAGCTTATAGAAGTCATAGAAGGAATAGAATCCATAATTCGGTATGCTTAGGAAGTTTAAAGAAACTGAATTAATAATACAATTTTTTTAGAAATAACATAGAGTAGAGTGGATTTAATTTAAGTAGCAGAACATGTGGAGTAGGGGTGGCAAAAAAGCTCGTAGCTCGTGGCTCGATCGTGACTCGCACCTGACTCGCTCGTTACTGGACCGAGCTGTTAACAAGCCAGTTCACCACTAGCTCGGTCCAAAACGAGCTAGCTCGCCAGCTCGACTAGACATCAATTTGTAAATTTGTATGAATTTGTATTCATTTTATACTGTCAAGTTCGGTTAAAACAAGATCTAGCCAGACCTAGTGAGCCAGCTCGTCAGCTCGCAAGCTAGCTCGGGCTGGCTTGTCACGATTTCATCAACTCACTCGGTAAGAGCTCGGTCCAGAATTAACGAGCTGAGCTTGGATCCAGCTCGTTTACAGCCCTAATGTGGAGTGAAGCAGTACATCAAAAGAACCAAATTATTATTCGGTTCTTTCTTTGCCATCAAAATATCACCGCTATTCATCCATTTTTCTTATTATTTTTAATCAATTTCTATGGATAAAAAATTCTGTCATGCAAGTGCCCTTGTTAATTGAAACTGTAGCACACAAGGAAGAATATTTTGAAGTAAAACCATATTTTGTAGAAATCTCTTCGTGTCTATTATTGTTTTATAAAAAGTAAAATAATATTTTTAATTCGAAAAATTAACAAAATTATTTCTGATATATGAATAGGTGTGTTTTGAAGAATAAGCATAAAACTTCCCGAATGTGAATGACCATCTTTTGATCTAGAGATAAAAGTAATTTTCGCTGAGTAGGAGGCCACTGGTTTGAAATTGAGATGAGAAATCTCTTGCTTAAAGCCTTTTTTTAGGAGATGCTTAAAGTCTTTAACTCGTTAATTTTTTTATTTCCTTGCTTGAATGTAAATGTCAAACCAACAATTATTGTTGACTAAGAGCATCTTCATCCCAGCAACTAAAATGAGTTTCTAAATAACTATTAACCACTTTTTTAGAAATTAAAGCATCTAAAGTTTTTTTAAAATTTTCACATCCCTTAAATTAATTTTAGAGTTTCTATTAAGCCATGTCGGCAATAATTTTAGAGTTTCTGTTAAACTTTCACATCACTTGAATTAATTTCAGCCAATGATTTCGTCAGCGTGGAGTTTATAAATGATTTTTTTTAATAAGAAATGTTCCTAAATAGTTTCTAAATAAGAAACTGTCATACATTCGTGAAATCGAAATTGAAATTGTGACCTCAGATTAGAAATTGTATAATACCAGAGATAGAGATGCTCTAATGAGTAGAACTAGGGTGCTCCTAAGCTCACCAAGCCCTTCCGTGAGCGCGACTCTAAAACCTATCGAATTGACTTCAAACGACATTTCTAAACCGTTAGATGTTCAATCTACATTAAAATGTGCTTGGAGACCAAATTTTACATTTTTTGGAATTTTTTTACTATTTATTAAGATGGTTTGAAAATCACTGTTTTTATTAAAATTCTGCACCATTCGAAAACAGCGATTTTCAAACCATCTTAATAAATAGTAAAAAATTCCAAAAAAATGTAAAATTTGGTCTCCAAGCACATTTTAATATAGATTGAACATCTAACGGTTTGAAAATGTCGTTTGAAGTCAATTCGATAGGTTTTAGAGTCGCGCTCACCAAGGGCTTGGTGAGCTTAGGAGCACCCTAGTTCTACTCATGCTCTAATTATATATGTTTGTTCGTGATTTTGTAGTGTTGCAACAAAAAACAACAAAAAACAAAAAGTGATGATAAATAAATTTTGGTATGTTGTTGATTTAAGGCGTAGTTGATACTAATTTGTTCAAAGAAATGATCAAATTGACAACTCTTGCTATCTATTATATTAATATAAATTAACTATGTTGAATTTTGGAACAAAATGATTTTAAAATTTCTCACATGAAGTTCTAGCTTGTACATGCACCGGTATGCGGAAGAAACAGAGAGAATAGTTTACAAAAAAAGTTGTTGAGATGGAAATAAGAGAACAAGGTTTGAAAGTGTGTGAAGAAAGAACATAGAGATGAGTCGTACAGCTATAAAAATGAGAATGTAAGAGTTTGATTAATCATCGTTCTATATTATGGGCCGAGTCAAATTTAATTGAAGAAAGGAATAGAAGTTTAGAGCTGGACTATGGTGAGTTGTGAAGTAAGAGGTGATTTTTACTTTACGCTTATATTTTTATTTTAAAAATCTAAACAATCAATCCGAATTGCTTAACATGATCTCCATATTGAAATGTGATTGGAGACCAAATTTTACATTTTTTAGAATTTTTTTACTATTTATTAAGCTACTTTGAAAATCGCTGATTCAATAGTCCAGAAGTTTTTACTGTTCACTCAAATCAGCGATTTTCAAAGTGGCTTAATAAATAGTAAAAAAATCCAAAAAAAATGTAAAATTTGGTCTCCAAGCACATTTCAATATGGAGATCATGTTGAACGGTTCGGATTGATAGTTTATATTTTCAAAATAAAAATATGAGCGTGAAGTAAAATGTCACAACTCACCATAGTCTATCTCTAGAAGTTTATATTAAAAGTAGAAAACGGAACACAAATCATGCTTCAGAAATTAGAAAAAAAAAAAAAATGGCTTAGTAGCTTTAGAAGTGATAGCTGCATGATTCGACTTTTTTTTATACCGATCGAATAGCGCCTAGTGTTTGGAAACAGAAACACTGATGTTTTGTCTAAAAAAAATACTGACGCTATTGTAGAGCAACAATAATTACGAGAGGCTATTGAGAACCTTTATATAGAGAGTGGCTAAGCTACAAACGTTTGCACCAAGGGTTTGGTAAACGATTTGTTTTCGGATTTTCGAAGTCTAAACGGTCGATCCGAACCGTTTAAGTTGTTCTCCATATTGAAATGTGCTTGGAGACCAAATTTTACATTTTTTGGAATTTTTTTGCTATTTATTAAGCCACTTTGAAAGTTGCTGATCACACGGTCCAGAATTTTATTGCACTGTTTTTACTGTTCACCCGAATCAGCAACTTTCAAAGTGGCTTAATAAATAGCAAAAAAAAATCCAAAAATGTGAAATTTGGTCTCCAAGCACATTTTAATATGGATTAAATATCTAACGGTTTGGATCGACCGTTTGGACTTTGCAAATAGGAGAACGAAAACATTTGCACCAAGGGCTTGGTGCAAACGTTTTGAGCTTAGCCACTCTCCCTTTATATATTCAATATCATATTTATTATTTTAAAATAAAAAACTGTTATCTTATATTAGAAACTCTAATAATATCAGGAATGGAGATGCTTAAAACTCATCTTTCAATTTTACGTGTAACCCTAAAAAATGTCAAATACATATTTTTCCCCTCTAAAATTTCTAATATTAAATTTATCATTCTAAATTTAAATAGCTCACAAAGCTAACGTTACTTGCCTTTATGATAAAAGTATGCACTATGCTCAATTGCTCATAGATTGCACCGAAATTGGAAGCAATATCATTCCAGTACGAGGTAGCAGTTTTTGATGCGATTGAAAAGGAGCACAACCCAATTAATTGCTTGAGTCCGAATCTGCTGCGATCCTGGGTGGGATCGCAGGATTCTAAAATTCTGAATCAACGGTTCAAATTTTTTTGTGCGCAGATCTCGAAAACACTTTGAAAAAGTAAATTTCCATGCACGCATCACGAAAAAAACTAACAGCTAAGATTCGAGATCGCAGGGTCCTGCGATTCCCGAGAATCACAGCAGATTTATTTTCTTAGTTGCTCAGCTCTACGTAGTTTAGCTGGCTAAGGTATATGTTCTCCTATGGGAGAACTTAGGTTCGAATTTTTCAGGATGCAGAAATAAAGAATGTGTGTTGTGGATGCTGTGTGCCTACGGGCCGAAATTTTTATATATAAGAAAATAAATTAAAAAAATATTAAAAATAAGAAACTGTCGGTAGGAATTTGAAAAATGGGAAGGCTAGTATGTGCCATCCATGGCATACTCCGGCCCGTGGAAAAAATGTAAAAAATAAAAAATAAAAAATAATTTTTTTTTCTGCTGTGTTCATTTAGAAATCCAATAATTTTGATCAGATTAAAAATTCATTTTAGAGAAAATGGTTACATGAATTTTTGTGTTCTTTATATCAAAATAAAGGTATGAAAGTCTAGTTTCCAGATAATATAATTTCTCTATACAAAAATATTACAGATTGATACAGTTTTAGTGATTAATTGACAGAGGTCAGAATTCAGAATTCAGAAAAGCTGAAATTCCAGTGAGCAGTCCTATAATTTTGATCAGATTCAAAATTCATTTTAGAAAACACGGCTATATGAATTTTTGTGTTCTTTATACCAAAATAAAGGTATGAAAGTCTAGTTTCCAGATAATATAATTTCTATATACAAAAATATTACAGATTGGTACAATTTTAGCGATTAATTGACAGATGTCAGAATTCAGAAAAGCTGAAATTCCAGTGAGCAGTCCTATAATTTTAGAGTTTTTCTGAAATTTTCAGATAATATAATTTTAGTCCTATATTGGACTGCTCACTGAAATTTCAGCTTTTCTGAATTCTGACCTCTGTCAATTAATCGCTAAAACTGTACTAATATGTAATATTTTTGTATAGAGAAATTATATTATTTGAAAACTAGACTTTTATACCTTTTATTTTGATATAAAGAAACAAAAATCCATGTAGCCATGTTCTCTAAATTGAATTTTGAATCTGGTCAAAATTATAGGACTGCTCACTGGAATTTCAAACTTTTTCTGAATTCTGGACCTCTGTCAATTAATCGCTAAAACTGTACCAATCTGTAATATTTTTGTATAGAGAAATTATATTATCTGAAAACTAGACTTTCATACCATTATTTTGATATAAAAATACAAAAATTCATGTAGCCATTTTCTCTAAAATGAATTTTGAATCTGATCAAAATTATTGGATTTCTGACTGAACAGCAGAAAAAAAAATTAATTTTTTTTTTTTTTACGTTTTTTCCACGGGCCGGAGTATGCCATGGCGTCCCGCATGACACATACCAGCCTTCCCATTTTTCAAATTCCTACCAACCGTTTCTTATTTTTAATATTTTTTTAATTTATTTTCTTATATATAAAAATTTCGGGCCTACGGGCTTTTGATATTAATAAAAGAATAAACCCAATTAATTAAGAGCAGCTTAGGCCTCAGGGGACCCGGGGGCCAGTAGCCATCTCATTCTATTATTTTTTTTTGTAGACCCTTTCCTTCAGTTTTAAAATTAATTTTTCTTTTCAGAGCAAAAAAAATAAAAATTAATTTGATTATTTCCTGCTTGTGAGCTGTATTACAGTTAACTAAACGATTTTGTTGTTGCGCCTTCGATCAAGATACGGGGGATGCCAATATTTTCGAGGATTTTTCTGGCAAACTAATAGATATATACATTTGACCAACTAATTTTAGAATTCACATCACCTCAGGTTACCTGATTGAAGACAATTACAATCGGACAGTTCTTTTAACATGACACGAATCCCAAAACGGACCCCTACAGTCTCTATAGACACCGGATTGAATTTGGCCCAGATAAGTTTAATCTGGGCCGTTCGTTTCAATTTGCTTGAGTCAGGTACCTGGGAGGATACGGATCCCTAATATTAAGACGAATCTGCATGAGAGTTGAGAATTATAAATCTTGCTGGAGGAGATATCTTCACGATCTTTTATTTTTTTATTATTACTTCTATTTTATTAGAGTCTTAATTTGCTATGCCTTCTCTTTCAGACTTAGCCTTCAACTAAAAATCATCCATGTACTTGACTAATAATTCGCCAGTTTGTTTTCGATTTCTTAATTGTTTTTTTTTTCTTTTATTTTAGAAAAAATGTCTCGAAGCTAACCTGCTGAATGCTGATAGATATATAAATAGAAACTTAAATATGAAAAGAAAGAAGACATTATGTCATGGTTCGAAGAAATTAGGGTGCAATGAGAAGGATTTTTAGTGCTTGCATGTATGGTTTGATATATTGGATATTTAGTGATTGGTGGTGTTATATTTCAACTGCTGTACTGCTGTACCTCTAAATATCTGAATGTTGTACAAAGGAGCGTTGTTGAACGTTAAAAAATGAAATAAAATAATTACAGCGATTTTAAGATAGTAGAAAATCACTACTTTAAAGTAATTAAGCGATTTTAAGGTATATAACCGTATAGAATACTCACAATCAGGGGCGGAACCAAGGCAGGGGCCAGCCTAGGCCCTGGCCCCCCCTTGGCCCCAGAAAACATATAACGTCCCTTTAAAAAAAAAAAAAAAATGGTGGAGATTACGATGATTTTCTGATTCCTGGCCCCCCCCTTACCGATTATTCCTGGTTCCTGAGCCCTTAGGCCCCCCCCCTACCGCTCATTTCTGGTTCGCCACTGCTCACAATCAGGTCAAAATCAATTTGGTGTCTATTTGAAATATAGAAAAATCTGTTATGAGATTCATGTCAGGTTAAAACAGACGACTTAGATCTCATTCTACATGGTGAAAGTATTGCACTCAGGGGTGGAACCAAGGCTTGGGCCAGCCTAGGCCCTGGACCCCTCTTGGCCCCAGAAAATATACATAATCCTTTTAATAAAAAAAAAAAAACTAGCTGGAGATTACGATTGATTCCTGGTTTTTGGGCCCCTCCTACCGATCATTCCTGGTTCCTGAGCCCTTGGGTCCCCCCTACCGATCATTCCTGGTTCTGCCACTGATTGCACTGGATCTAAATTCAGCAGAAAAAATACGCAAAATGACGATGCCATTGAGTTTTCTGAGTAGAGCTAAGGTGCTCTTAAGCTCACCAAGCTTTCCGTGGCTTAACTCAAAAACCTATCAATCCGACTTCAAACGACATTTTCAAACCGTTAGATGTTCAATCTATATTAAAATGTGCTTGGAGGCCAAATTTTACATTTTTTGGAATTTTTTACTATTTATTAAGCCGGTTGAAAACCGCTGTTTTTATTAAAAATATGCACCATTAGAAAACAGCGGTTTTCAAACCGGCTTAATAAATAGTAAAAAAATTCCAAAAAATGTAAAATTTGTTCTCCAAGCACATTTTAATATAGATTGGACATCTAATGATTTGAAAATGTCGTTTGAAGTCGGATTGATAAGTTTTTGAGTTAAGCTCACGGAAAGCTTGGTGAGCTTAAGAGCACCTTAGCTCTACTCGAGTTTTCTAATCACCTTATGTTTCTAAATCGAAGAACTTGAAACATCTTATGTCTAAAATAAACAAATACATCTGCGAGCTTTGAGCAAGAGACTTGAGATCTCTTGAACACACAAGAAGCAATCCTGTAATATTTTGTATATGTCATACCGAAATAGAGCCAGTAGCGCCCACGAGGAGACAGTTGTCTACTCCTGATGCATCTTTTTTTTTTTTTTTTTTTGCAAAATATGATTTGTATATCATATTTTTTTTTAGAAAAGATTATAAAAATACGTCTGTATTTAAAATAATTATATAATTATGTTTTCTTTATGAAAATATTGTCTATCCTATCTTATTTTCTAGTTCTGCCTTTGATGTCATATTTCTAGATGCCTACTCGTTGTTACATTTTAAAGAAGTTTTTTTATCGTGAATTTCAGATGAAATTTCTTTAGATCCTGCTGTGCGATTGCATTGTACATTTTTTAAGAGGCAATGTAGATTTATAACAGCTAAGTCTTTTTTTTTTATACTGTGAAGTGTTTATTAGTTTCGATGATTCATGTCAATCCGTTGATCTGGCCAAATAATTGTCAATGACCCCACCAAGCATTGTGGGGCTATAATAATTGAATTTTTTTATAGGCCAAATTGAGAACTATAGAATCATAAAACAAAACAATCCAGTGCAAACTGGACAAGTAATCGTACAGGCCCCAGGCAAACATATACATCCAAATAGCTTGTTATCTTATCCTTATTTTTGAGAAATAACGAGATAGGAAATATTTTCTTATCGTCTTGAATTCAGAAGAAATATTTAAATGAAGAATAAATTGATGAAACTAGATAATCATAAACTATATCACTAGTCAAATTAATGAGA
>JAJGRX010000758.1:0-18419 GCA_025461125.1 Carex kokanica
GGTCATTAGATCAGTCGCAAGGAAGCATGGGTTATTAGCCACCTTCCTTCCAAAGTATGTCTTTTGAAATATATGTTCCAATTTGCCTTTGTAGATATGAAATACATTTTCAGTCTGAATTAGCTTTCCTAATCTTATATAGTATTTTGTGTCTTGCATGTATTGTGTTCTGATGTACATTTGACTTTAGATGCACCTTGTTTAACTTGTTATCCTTTTTATATGGAGCTTATTTTGGCGTACCTTATCAGGCTTAACTATTTGACAGAAAAAATAAGTTTTTTGTTTTCAATTTCTAGAGCCTCAGGCCATCTTCATATTTCTAAAAACCATGCAGAGTCTATCAGTTTTTGTGAATTATTAATATAAGAAATCACAAATGTTTTCAACAAGGCAAGGTCAATGAGCAATTATTGCAGATCAAACATACAATGTTGTGTTGTTGAAAAATAAGTTACTAATCTACAATATGTCGATTACTCCTTGTAGGTATTACTTGAATGATATAGGATCGGGTTCTCACGTTCACTTAAGTTTAAGTGATAATGGACAGAATGTCTTCATTGGATCTGAAAACGACCCAGAAACCCATTATGGGATGTCAAAGGTTGGTCAAAATTTTCTGGCTGGAGTGTACAACCATCTCCCTTCTATCTTAGCATTTACAGCTCCACTACCAAATAGGTAATTTTCAATTTATTCATTTTTTTTTTTTGATAAAAGTGGAGCAAAGTCCACCTGTTACCATTAAACCGAGAAAGTTTTACAGATACTGGTACCTAATAGTGGTACAGATTTAACGATTACAAAATAACCCTAATGAGCTAGCTAAAATTTTAAATTTATTTCATGTATCCTTGTAAGGGCCAGTTATAGTATAGATCCACGGTACTACAAGTACAGAAATCCTAGATTCAAACCAAGGATTTGGTTTCACACTGGTACTGGACCTGACTGGATAGAAATGGGACCAGTATCACTATAATTCACAAACAATTTTAAATTAAAGGATAAGTTTTTTAAGGTTTTTCTTCCTTTCATAATCAGCATTGTATTTTCGTATCATTGTTGTTTTGGTTCGTAGTTATGATCGGATCAAGCCAGATACATGGAGTGGTGCTTACCACTGCTGGGGCAAAGAAAATAGAGAGCTCCTTTACGTACTGCTTGCCCACCTGGGGTCCCATTGGAGCTGGTTAGCAATTTTGAAATCAAATCCTTTGATGGGTGCGCGAACCCACACTTGGGTCTGGCGTCTATACTAGCAGCCGGTATCGATGGCTTAAGGAGAGGCCTCACCTTACCTGAACCTATAGGTACGACAAACTTTCGTTTTGTTGAAATAGTAATTTTTTGCACCTCTGTTTTGATAAAGGCATGTTAGCAGTTCATGTCATGTCAGGATGGATTTGGATGTCTCCCCGATTTTTCTCCGTTGGAAAAGATTTTTGGAGTAGTTTTGGTTTTGTCTATAGTTGACTAATAATTAGTAGATAAAATCTAACAAAATATTCAAATATCCCATATAAAAACCAGCATATATTTTTGTTGTTGGATGTAAGTATGTGGATAACTGGATATAGTTACATGTCTATTATATAAGAAGCCATGTCAGGTGATGTCACTTCAGGCTGGGTCTTGGTATGACCCCATCCACATCTTCTCCGCATTTGGTATGGTTGCTTGAGAATTATATTTGATTTCTTTGCTATTTCTTTGAACAGAGACAAACCCATCAGATCATAGCGCAAACCTTAAAAGGTTGCCTGAGGATTTAGGAGAAGCTGTGTCAGCACTAGAGGGAGATGATATATTTAAGGAGCTTATTGGTGAAAAACTCGTCACAGCTATTATTGCCATCAGAAAGGTATGATATATATTTACTTGTATGTATTTATGAGATCGAGGAGGTCAATTTTGAATATCTGTGGTTGTGCAAATGATAGTTTGAGCTGCACTGGTCCACTAGCTGATGGCATAATGAATTATATGAAGTAATCTTTAAACAATAATAATAATAATAATAATAATAAGGCATTTGGTAGGTGGGTGATATTAAAATAATTTTCATGAAAAAGATGGAATACATACTTAGAGATAGTAATGAGCTGGGTCTGGTTATCTTTAGGTTTGGATTGGTTTTTGTCCTGTCGGTTACCAGGTTGAAATGGATTATCCAAATCTTCTTACTTTCTGGAATTTTAGAGTACTTCCAACTGGTGAATTTGGGAAAATGTGAGAAAGGATTACATTCAACAAAATTTTATTAAAAAATACTTCCTCAGCAATTTATCAAACCGTGTTATTTGATATAAACTACAAATAACAGTTAAAACTCAATAGCAAATAACTTAATTTATGTATACACCCAGCTGCATGGGTGTTTGTCAGGTCAGCTGTGTATGAAAAAGCAACAATTACCTTTGTGTCCTGAGTGTATACAAAATAGCATCATATACAATCAAAGCTCGGTAGCAGGTTCTCTGATTTGGGATCTGATTAACTGTTTTGTTATTGTATATATTTCAGGCCGAGATTGACTATTATACGAAGAACCCAGAAGCATACAAAGATCTGATTTATCGCTATTAGGCTCAGATGCTTTTTTGTTCACAATTGCTTCAGTCGATGCATGTAACATTTTGTCAGGATTGAATGTATTTGTTCTTCCTTCTGCTTTCTTTGGACAATTTTGTTTTAAGGTAATAAACCAGTACCACAGATAATAACAAAACCGTACCAGAAAATGAATAAAATAGTTTTTCTTCACTTAATTATGAAATAAATGCAATTTTCTTTCATCACTTGTTCGATTTATTCATCCTCCTTGAATGCTATAAACATTACATTTGACGCACTAAGCACAAAATGACGTACATTTCTCCGGAGATACAAACTGTCTCATGACGATAGGTCGCTGAGTTTCAAATTGCGCTGACAAATTATTCTACACTGATATTTAGGTTACTAGGTTCTATACCCAACCAATCTGGACTTGTCTGATCTGGAAGCTCCATTTTCGGAGTTAGAGGTAGAGCGTGCAATCTCAAATCTTGCGCCTAATAAGGCTTCGGGACCGGATGGGCTACCTAACGAGTTCCTTAAAACCTATTGGCATGAGATTAAGAACCACGTGATGTACATGATTACGACCTTCTACAACCAAAGCTTAAACCTCACAGGAGTCAATAGTGCGAACATCATTATGATTCCTAAAATACTTTCCCCAGAAAATGTTAGTGAATATCGCCCAATCAGTGTACTCAACCTGCTCTCTAAGCTGATCGCGAAACTGCTTGCTAACCGACTGTCTAAGAGGTTGCCAGATCTCGTGTCAAACCACTAAACTGCATTCATAAAGGGGAGGTATTGCACCATGTCAACTCCACTAAAAACTCTACAATTTTCATGAAGATTGATTTTAAAAAGGCCTTTAATTCGATTAATTGGGAGTTTCTTCTGAGACTGATGGAACAAAGAGGATTTCCAGCAAGATGGGTGCAATGGATAAGGGTACTGCTACACACGGCTTCGTCTAGAGTCGTGGTAAATGGGGAGCAAACAGACTTCTTCCCTCACAAGTAAGGACTTCGGCAGGGGGATCCCTTATCCCTCATGCTTTTCATTTGGATGTGCTCCAACAATTCATTACAGTGGCAAATACCATGCTTCATAAGCCGATTTCTTCAAGAATTGATGAATCTCTACTTGCACTTCAATATGCCGATGACACGGCAATTATTGCTAATGTCGCACCTGAAACAGTGGCAACATTGAAGATTGTGCTGAGGTTATTTACAAAGATCTCGGGTTTAGATATCAACTACTCCAATAGCTCCTTTGTTCAATTCAACCTTAACCTTGAGGAGGTACAATAGGTCAAAACAGTACTTGACTGTCCGTAGTGAAAGTTTTGATGCTTAGATAGCAAGGAATAAAACAAAAAATTTATTAAACTCAAAACAAACGATCTAGTTATTGTAAATGCAAGAAACAATCTTCATTAGCCTAATCAACAAGGGAATAACATAATACCTTGGATTTGATCTCCAAATCAAATCAAGAAGAGTTGTCTTGCTTAGCAACTTCTTATTCCCTTTCTCTTTCAGTGGTGGTTGTGCTTAGCCCTTCAAATGACGAGCCTCCTTAGGTATCCACCGAAATATTAAAGAAATACTTGTATCTCTAAGGCTAGTAAGAGATTAACAAGTAGAACCTTAATCCTAGTTTTAACCCTCTTGTTAATTCCTGAAAATTTCTTAGAGGATTTCTAGATCTCAACTCATGAGAGAAAAATGGGAGAGAGGAGAAAAGAGCAAAATTTCGGCCAAGATATAATTCACTGAATTTTTGACCTTTCGGTACTAAAACCCTTATATCTTTTTCTAGGTAACTCCAAACGACTTGAAATCTTCACCATTGGATTCTAGACTCCAAGGGCTACATATTACATAGGTCATACCTCCAGAATGGTTAAGATTTGCCCTTTCAAATTCCAGTTCAAATTTACCTAAAAAATTTGTCCAGAAATTTCTTTCCTCTTTAATGAGATTGATTAGATTTAATGACATATTTAAATATTCCTTAAATCATGCCATTACTAATCAATTCTCTCCCAGCATATATTTGGGCTTTGGGCTTAAACATACTATCATATTAATATTTAATTAAGTCCACAATCCCATACATTAAAAGGCCAACATATAAATTAATATTCTATATTAATTTATAGCATCTCTCATGTTCAAAAGTCATTAAATATGTCACACATACTTTAAATATTACTAGGATTATTTTACAACATCTTCATGTTATAAAATTGTTCATATATTAATAACATCTAAATTTGTACAAATTAATTATAACTCCTTATAATTAACATAGCACATATATATATATCAATATGCTTTATTAATATATTTTCTTTTAATCTTTTATGGTGTGACCCTATGGATCCCATCATTATGGCAATGAAATTAACATTTTAATTCCATAAATCAATGATACAACTAGCCATGGTATATTGATTACCCAAATGATGTGGATGAAAAGCACAATGCAAAATCACGATCCTTGTAACATTAAAAATGTTGTTGTGTCAATTCCTTGCCACATGATATCCAAATAATCGTAAGGTAGGAATGTGTCATCCTTACCATTATTTTCTTCTGATTTCCTGAAGTTTAATTATGATATGATTATCACATAATCATATTGCATGCACATAATACAAACTTTATCAAGGGGCCCAGAGATATCATCGCTTATAACATATAAGGACAATGGTTTTTCTTGATACGTACGTTCTTCCGCATAAGTTATATGCATGCAGTAACTGCCTATATAACTCCTGGTTAAAGAGAGCGTTGGACATACCAACAATACACATCCCTTATGTAAGAAAATAAATATCTCAACCAAATAATTCTAGACACAATGAAATATCATGACACAGAACACAATCCATATGATATTTCATCTTAGGTCGTCCAGTGCCATACATCTCCATGTATGCACATGTGTGATTAGATCGATAACCCCTTATCTATAACCTGTAGAACATGGCCATCTCTAATCACTACACTTATCTTATATGGTCAACCAGTGTACCTGCTAATTGCCAAGATAAGGGACATTTAGAGTAAACAAATTTATTCGTTGTGAAGTTCTACAATTGAGTCATCAACTCAAATGATCCACTAAATGAACTCAAGGTACAAAATGATAAATCATTCACTAATAAACTAACATATCATACATATGATCTGGGTCTAGGACACCACACTAACACGTAACCCAACTTCCCGTCACGTATCTTGGTATGCCCATTGACCACAAAGAAGCCAGCTAAGCACAGTTTATGCCACTGATTGGAAGCTTGAGAGGAGATTTCAAGGTTGGAAGGGGAAATTAATCTCGAGAGGAGGCAAATTTTCAATTAGTTACATCGGTACTCTCATCAATTCTGATATACTACATGAACTGCTTCCTATACCTAAATGGGTCTTTCAAAGACTGACAAAGTTAGAAGGATTTCCTTGGGGAAACAACGATAGAATCAGAGATGGCAGGGTATTTCGCTTCTGAATTGACCTACAGTGTGTATCCCAAAAATCTGTGGTGGTTTAGGGGTGCCAAATTTGGAGATGCAAACATTACTCTTTTGCTCCGTTGGTGGTGGCGAGCCTATGTGGAACCTAATGCACTATGGACCATTTGGATCAACATATTGCGTGCGAATCGGCATCAGGTGCAAGATGGACCACGCCTATGGACAGGTCTAGGATCTTTCTTTTGGAGATGCAAAACATTGCTCTTTTGCTCCGTTGGTGGTGGCGAGCCTATGTGGAACCTAATGCACTATGGACCATTTGGATCACAGATTGCGTGCGAATCGGCACTGGTGCAAGATGGACCACGCCTATGGACAGGTCTAGGATCTTTCTTTGGTGCAACTGCTTAGGCTAAAATCCATATTTCATTGGTGCACGGGTTGGCAAATTGGAAATGGATCAGCGTTTTGGTTTGATTCATGGAATGGAGTTCCGTTAAAAGGCTATAAAGATAGCAACCCAAGACCGGTTATCCCAAATATAGCCTTGACGAATGCTTTGGCAAATTTTCATGACCTTCAAACTTCCGTACCGTCCCTACAGTACCACTGGTACGGGTCAGTGTGACAGTATTTTCTGGTGATGGGGAGCTGCGGTTCATACACAGCAAAAGCAACTTATGAGATTCTGATGGGGGGATGAATAGAGTGGTGGTTCATGAAGTTATGGTATGCTAAATGCCCACAGTCAGTGAAATTTTTTGCTTTTTTTATGTTAAAAGAAAAAATTCTAACGCATGATGTATTGATTAAGAGACACATCAATTGCCAGTTGGATTGTGTCATGTGCAAAAATTGCCCACTAGAAACAGCTTTACATCTCTTATTTCTTTGCCCGTATGCAAGGCAGGTATGGTACCTGCTATCTCTAAAACTTGGTAGGACAATCATGGTACTGAATTCTGAGATACAAGGGGTATGGGAAGAGTGCAAAAAGGAAGCGCAAAGAGGCAACAGAATGAAGGGTGGGACTTGGCTTTGCTGGTTCGTTTGCACAGTTTGGGCAATTTGGAAACAGAGAAACGCGGTGATTTTCAGAATGGCAGATTGCCACCCACCTGTTGGCTAGCAAGATTGCAGTGGAAGTAGGCCTATGGCTGAAGTTCTGCCAAATGACTGTGCTATTGTGATTTTCATTTCAGTTAAATTTGAAAACTTGCTAGGATCAGTATGAGTGTTGTACTTTTTTGTTTGTCTAATGCAGCAAAATGTACATGTAAGAGTGCTTTATATTCAATCAAACCCTTGGTAGCATCTACCAAGTTTCTCAAAAAAAAAAATATATATATATTTAGGTTACTATATGAAAAATTTAATGGCGCGATGAATTAAAATTATTTTTACCGGGACAATGACTTAAGTATATTGTCAGAGTGTTCATAGAATGTTGCAATGATTTGACTGAAATAAATAATAAGATGAAGTATTGTGGCTGTGAGGATAAACTGAAATCAAGCTACGAGTTTATTATATAAAACAAATTTAATTATGCTGAAAAGTTATAATTCCCTGATCTCAGAAACATTACATTATTATATATTATATATTCAATTCATCTTCAATTAAATGTTCATGAATTTTAACTCCAACTCTTTCCTTGTGAATTTCTATATTTTAGGACTTCAATTCCTAGATGAAAAATTGTCAAATTTAAATATCATTCGATATGTCTCAAATGCCCATTAGCTTTATTGATGAAACAAAATGTGTGAAAATTTTGATGATTGAATTTCCAATGTACATTTGAACAGTTAATCAAACAACAAAGGAACTGCTGAGATTCGCAAACATCGGATCAAAATAGTATAGGGTGAGAAGAAGAAGAGGAAAGGACGAAGCAGATGCGAGTTCGTGGCACAACTCCGATTTAAATGAGGGAGCAAACGGATAGTTGAACCGCCAAAGTGAAATAAAATGTTTTACGATTTGAAATTATGACTCGCTTAGGTAGAGGCAGGGTACAATTATGAAACCCGACAAGGTGATTACCCGTAGTAATTCGAATCTGAAAAGAGGCGCTGAGACTCCATGACGGAGTCTCCGTAACTACATTTGTCATTTGAAGTTGATGTACCATGTAGCTAGGATGCAAATTCTGTATATGTATATTATGTTCGTATAGCATCGAAGATTAATAGAGTTGATATACTCCAATTGAAAGTCATGGAAGCACTCTAGTATTGTCCCCATTAGGTAACAAAAGAGGGTATTTCCAACTCTAATATAACACTCCAATTGAAGGTTTTTGCTGCACTCTAGTAGTGTCTCCAGATGGCAAAAGGAGGTAGTTGCAACCCTAATACAACACTCCAATTAAAGGTCTCTGCAGCACACTAGTAGTGTCTCCAGATGTCAAGAGAAGAGGGTAGTTGCAACCCTAATATGACACTCTAATTGAAAGGTTTTGCAGCACTCAAGTAGTGTCTCCAAATGACAAAGGAATAGGGTAATTGCAACCCTAATACAATACTTCAATTGAAGGTCATTGCAGCACACAAGTAGTGTCTCTATTTGGCAAGAGAAGAGTGTAGTTGCAACACTAATACAGCACTCCAATTGAAGGTATTTACACACTCTAGTAGTGTCTCCAAATGGCAAGAAAAGAGGGCAGTTGCAACCCTAATACAACACACCAATTCAAGGTCTTTGTAGCACTCTTAGAATGTCTGCAAATAGCAAGACAAGAGGGTAGTTGCAACCCCAATACAACACTCCAATTGAAGGTCTTTGCAGCACACAAGTAGTCATATGGCAAAAAGAATAGGTTAGTTGCAACCTAATATAACACTCCAATTGAAGGCCTTTGCAACACTCTAGTAGTGTCTCCATATGGCAAAGGTAGTGCTTAGTTGCAACCCTAATAAAACTATCCAATTGAAAGACTTTGCCGCACTCAAGTAGTGTCTCCAAATGGCAAGGAAATAGGGTAATTGCAACCCTAATACAACACTTCAATTCAAGGTCATTGTAGCACACAAGTAGTGTCATATGGCAAGAGAAAAAGGTTGCTGCAACACTAATACCACACTCCAATTGAAGGTCTTTACAGCACTCTAGTAGTGTCTCCAAATGACAAGAGAAGAAGGTATTTGCAACCCTAATACAATACTCCAATTGAAGGTCTTTGCAACACTCTAGTAGTGTTATGGCAAGGGAAGTGGGTAGTTTCAACCCTAATAAAACTCTTCAATTGAAGGACTTTGCAACACTCTAGGAATGTCTGCAAATGGCAAGAAAAGAGGGTAGTTGCAACCCCAAACAACACTCCAATTTAATGTCTTTGAAGCACACTTAAAGTGTCTTTAGTTGGCAAGAGAAGAGGGTAGTGGCAACCCAATAAAACACTCCAATTGAAGGTCTTTGCAGCACTCTAGTATGGTCTCCAAACGGTAACAGAAGAGGGCAGTTGCAACCCTAAACCCTAAACCCTAATTGAAGGTCTTTTAGCACACTAGTAGTGTCTCTAGATGGCAAGAGAAAAGTGTGGTTGCAACTCTAATATAACCACCATTGAAGGTCTTTGCAGCACTCTAGTTGTGTCTCCAGATGGCAACGAAGAGGGTAGTTGCAACCCTAATACAACACTCTAATTGAAGGTCTCTGCAGCACAGTAGTAGTGTCTCCACATGGCAAGAGGAGATGGTCGTCGCAACCCAAATATAATACTCCAATTGAATGGTCTTTGTAGCACTCTAGAAGTGTCTCCATATGGGAAGAGAAGAGGGTAGTTGCAACATCAATACAACACTCCAATTAAAGGATTTTGAAGCACTCTAGTAGTGTCTCCATATGGCAAGACAATAGGGTAGTTTCAACCTAATACAACACTTCAATTGAAAGTCTTTGCAACACTCTAGTAGTGTCTCCATATGGCAAAGGTAGTGGTTAGTTGCAACCCTAATAAAACTATCCCATTGAAGAACTTTGTCGCACTCTAATACTGTCTACAAATGACAAGAGAAGAGGGTACTTGCAACCGCAATACAACACTCCAATTGAATATCTTTATAGCACACTTAAAGTGTCTCCAAATGGCAACAGAAGAGAGCAGTTCCAACCCTAAACCTAAACCCTATTTGAAGGTCTTTACAGCACACTAGTATTGTCTCTAGATAGCAAAAGAAAAGGGTGGTTGCAACCCTAATACAACACACCAATTGAAAGTCTGTGCAGTACTCTAGTATTGTCTCCATAGGGCAACAAAAGGTATTTGTAACTCTAATATAACACTCCAATTGAAGGTTTTTGTTGCACTCCAGTAGTGTCTCCAAATGGCAACATAAGGAGGTAGTTGCAACCCTAATACAACACTCCAATTGAAGGTTTCTGCAGCACACTAGTAGTGTCACCAGATGGCAATAGAAGAGGGTAGTTACAACTCTAATATGACACTCCATTAGAAAGATCTTTGAAGCACTCAAGTAGTGTCTCCAAATGGAAAAGGAATAGGGTAATTGCAACCTAATACAACACTTCAATTGAAGGTATTTGCAGCACACAAGTAGGTCTCCATATAGCAAGAGAAGAGGGGAGTTGCAACCCAAATACAACACTCCAATTCAAGGTCTTTTTAGCGCTCTAGGAATGTCTGCAAATGGCAAGAAAAGAGGATAGTTGCAACCCCAATACAACACTCCAATTGAAGGTCTTTGCAGCCGCAATACATGCAACCCTAAACGCAAATACATGCAACCCTAAACGCTAAACGCTAATTGAAGGTCTTTACAGCACACTAGTAGTGTCTCAAGATGGCAAGAGAAAACGGTGGTTGCAACCCTAATACAACACACCAATTGAAAGTCTTGGAAGCACTCTAGTATTGTCTCCATAGGGTAACAAAAGAGGGTATTTGCAACCCTAATAAAACTATCCAATTGAAGGACTTTGCCGCACTCAAGTAGTGTCTCCAGATGGCAAAAGAAGGAGGTAGTTTCAGCCCTAATACAACACTCCAATTGAAGATCTCTGCAGCACACTAGTAGTTTCTCCATATAGCAAGAGAAGAGAGTAGTTGCAACCCTAATATGACTCCAATTGAAAGGTCTTTGCAGCACTCAAGGGGTGTCTCCAAATGGCAAGGAAATAGGGTAATTGCAACCCTAATGCAACACTTCAATTGAAGGTCATTGCAACACACAAGTAGTGTCTCCATTTGGCAAGAGAAGGGTAGTTGCCACACTAATACAACACTCCAATTGAAGGATTTTACGGCACTCTAGTAGTGTCTCCAAATGGCAAGAGAAGATGGTAGTTGCAACCCTAATACAACACTCATATTCAAGGTCTTTCTAGCACTCTAGGAATGTCTACAAATGACAAGAAAAGAGGGTAGTTGCAACCCCAATACAACACTCCAATTGAAGGTCTTTGCAGCACACAAGTAGTGTCTCCATACGACAACGGTAGTGGTTAGTTGCAACCCTAATAAAACTATCCAATGAAGGACTTTGCCACACTCAAGTGGTGTCTCCAAATGGCAAGGGAATAGGGTAATTGCAACCCTAATACAACACTTCAATTTAAGGTGATTGTAGCAAACAAGTAGTGTTATAGCAAGAGAAAATGGTTGTTGCAACAATAATACAACACTCCAATTGAAGTACTTTACAGCACTCTAGTAGTGTTTCGAAATGGCAAGAGAAGAGGGTAGTTACCACCTTAATATAGCACTCCAATTGTATGTCTTTGCAACACACTAGTAGTGTCTCCATATGACAAGGGAAGTGGGTTTGCAACCCTAAAAAAACTTTCCAATAGAAGGACTTTGCAACACTTTAGGACTGTCTGCAAATGGCTAGAAAAGAGGGTAATTGCAACCCTAATACAACACTCCAATTGAAGGTCTTTGCAGCACTCTAGTAGTGTCCCAAATGGCAAGGGAATAGGGTAATTGCAACCATAATACAACACTTCAATTGAAGGTCTTTGCAGCACACAAGTAGTGTCTCCATAAGGCAAGAGAAGAGGGTAATTGCAACACTAATACCACTCCAATTGAAGATCTTTGCAGCACTCTAGTAGTGCCTCCATATGGCAAGAGAAGACGGTAGTTACAACATCAATACAACACTCCAATCAAAGGTTTTTGCAGCACTCTAGTAGTGTATCCAAATGGCAAGAGAAGAGGAGATGCAACCTAATACTACACTCCAATTGAAGGTCTTTGCAACAACTCTAGTAGTGTCTCCATATGACAAAGGAAGTGGTCAGTTGCAACCCTAATAAAACTATCCAATTAAAGACTTTGCAGCACTCAAGTAATGTCCGCTACCGAAAAAGAAGAGGGTAGTTACAACCGCAATACAACACTCCAGTTGAATGTCTTTGTAACACACTTAAAGTGTCTCTAGATGGCAACAGAAGGGGCAGTTGCAACCCTAAACCCTAAACCCTAATTGAAGGTCTTTACTGCACACTAGTAGTGTCTCTAGATGGCAAGAGAAAAGGGTTGCACCTTAATACAACACTCTAATTTGTCTTTACAACACTCTAGTATGTCTCTAGAGGGCAACAAAAGAGGGTATTTGCAACTCTAATATAACACTCCAATTGAAGGTTTTTGCTGCACTCTAGTAGTGTCTCCAAATGACAACAAATAAGAGTTAGTTGCAACCCTAACACAACAGTCCAATTGAAGGTTTCTGCAGCACAGTGTCTCCAGATAGCAAGAGAAGAAGGTAGTTGCAACCCTAATATGACACTCGAATTGAAAAGTCTTTGAAGCACTCAAGTAGGGTCTCCAAATAGAAAGGGAATAGGGTAATTGCAACCATAATACAACACATCAATTGAAGGTCTTTGCAGCAGACAAGTAGTGTCTCCATATGGCAAGAGAAGAGAGCTGCTGCAACACTAATACAACACTCCAATTGAAGAGCATTACAGCACTCTAGTAGTGTCTCTAAATGACAAGAGAAGAATGTATTTGCAACCCTAATACAATACTCCAATTGAAGGTCTTTGCAACACTCTAGTAGTGTCTCCATGTGGCAAGGGAAGTGGGTAGTTGCAACCCTAATAAAACTCTCCAATTGAAGGACTTTGCAGTACTCTGGGAATGTCTGCAAATAGCAAGAAAAGAGGGTAGTTGCAACCCAATATAATACTCCAATTTAATGTCTTTGAAGCACACTTAAAGTGTCTCTAGTTGGCAAGAGAAGAGGGTAGTCCCAACCCAATACAACACTCTAATTAAAGGTCTTTGCAGCACTTAAGTATGGTCTCCGAACAGCAACAGAAGAGGGCAGTTGCAACCCTAAACCCTAATTGAAGGTCTTTATAGCACACTAGTAGTGTCTCTAGATGGCAAGGGAAAAGTGTGGTTGCAACTATAATATAATACACCAATTGAAGGTCTTTGCAACACTCTAGCAGTGTCTCCAGATGGCAACAGAAGAGGGTAGTTGCAACCCTAATACAACACTCTAATTGAAGGTCTCTGCAGCACAGTAGTAGTGTCTCCACATGGTTAAGAGATGGTCGTCGCAACCAAAATATAAACTCCAATTGAATGGTTTTTGTAGCACTCTAGAAGTGTCTCCATATGGGAAGAGAAGAGGGTAGTTGCAATATTAATACAACACTCCAATCGAAGGTTTTTGAAGCACTCTAGTGTTCCATCATATGGCAAGACAATAGGGTAGTTTCAACCTAATACAACACTTCAATTGAAGGTCTTTGCAACACTCTAGTAGTGTCTCCATATGGCAAAGGTAGTGGTTAGTTGCAACCCTAATAAAACTATCCCTTGAAGAACTTTGTCGCACTCTAATAATGTCTACAATGACAAGAGAAGAGGGTACTTGCAACCGCAATACAACACTCCAATTGAATATCTTTATAGCACACTTAAAGTGTCTCCAAATGGCAACAGAAGAGAGCAGTTCCAACCCTAAACCTAAACCCTATTTGAAGGTCTTTACAGCACACTAGTATTGTCTCTAGATAGCAAAAGAAAATGGTGGTTGCAACCCTAATCAACACACCAATTGAAAGTCTTTGCAGTACTCTAGTATTGTCTCCATAGGGCAACAAAGAGGGTATTTGTAACTCTAATATAACACTCCAATTGAAGGTTTTTGTTGCACTCCAGTAGTGTCTCCAAATGGCAACATAAGGAGGTAGTTGCAACCCTAATACAACACTCCAATTGAAGGTTTCTACAGCACACTAGTAGTGTCTCCAGATGGCAATAGAAGAGGGTAGTTACAACTCTAATTGCACTCGAATTAAAAGATCTTTGAAGCACTCAAGTAGTGTCTCCAAATGGAAAATGAATAGGGTAATTGCAACCCTAATACAACATTTCAATTGAAGGTCTTTACAGCACACAAGTAGTGTCTCCATATGGCATTAGAAGAAGGTAGTTGCAACCCTAATACAATACTCCAATTGAAGGTCTTTGCAGCACTCTAGTAGTGTCTCCATATGGTAATAGAAGAGGATAGTTGCAATATCAATACAACACTCCAATCGAAGGTTTTTGCAGCATTCTATTAGTGTCTCCATATGGCAAGAGAAGAGGGTAGTTGCAACCTAATACAACACTCCAATTGAACGTCTGTGCAACACTCTAGTAGTGTCTCCATATGGCAAAGTAAGTGATTAGTTGCAACCCTAATAAAACTATCCAATTGAAAGACTTTGCAGCACTCAAGTAATGTCCGCAAATGTGGCAACGCAATACAACATTCCTATTGAATGTCTTTGTGGCACACTTAAAGGTTTTCTAGATGGCAATAGAAGATGGCAGTTGCAACCCTAAACCCAAAATCCTAATTAAAGGTCTTTACAGCACACTAGTAGTGTCTCTAGATGGCAAGAGAAAATGGTGGTTGCAACCCTAATAGAACACTCCAATTGAAAGTCTTTCCAGCACTCTAGTATTGTCTCCAGAGGGCAACAAAAGAGTGTAATTTTAACTCTTATATAACATTCCAATTGAAGGTTTTTGCTGCACTCTAGTACTGTCTCAAAATGAAAACATAAGGAGGTAGTTGCAACCCTAATACAACACTCCAATTGAAAGTTTCTGTAGCACACTAGTAGTGTCTCCAGATAGCAAGAGAAGAAGGTAGTTGCAACCCTAATATGACACTCGAATTGAAAAGTCGAAGCACTCAAGTAGGGTCTCCAAATAAAAAGGGAATAGGGTAATTGCAACCATAATACAACACATCAATTGAAGGTCTTTGCAGCAGACAAGTAGTGTCTCATATGGCAAGAGAAGAGAGCTGCTGCAACACTAATACAACACTCCAATTGAAGAGCATTACAGTACTCTAGTAGTGTCTCTAAATGACAAGAGAAGAAGGTATTTGCAACCCTAATACAATACTCCAATTGGAGGTCTTTGCAACACTCTAGTAGTGTCTCCATATGGCAAGGGAAGTGGGTAGTTGCAACCCTAATAAAACTCTCCAATTGAAGGACTTTGCAGCACTCTAAGAATGTCTGCAAATGGCAAGAAAAGAGGGTAGTTGCAACCCCAATACAATATTCCCATTTAATGTCTTTGTAGCACACTTAAAGTGTCTCTAGATGGCAAGAGAAGATGGTAGTTACAACCCTAATACAACACTCCAATTGATAGTTTTTGCAGCACTGTAGTAAGGTCTCCAAATGACAACAGAAGAGGGAAGTTGCAACCCTAAACCCTAATTGAAGGTATTTACAGCATACTAGTAGTGTCTCTAGATGGCAAGAAAAAAATGTGGTTGCAACCCTAATACAGCATTCCAATTGAAGATCTTTACAGCACACTAGTAGTGTATTCAGATGGCAACGAAGAGTGTAGTTGCAACCCTAATATGACACTTCAATTGAAAGGTCTTTGAAGCACTCAAGTAGTGTCTCCCAATGGCAAGGGAATAGGGTAATTGCAACCCTAATACAACACTTCAATTGAATGTCCTTGCAGCACACAAGTAGTGTCTATATGGCAAGAGAAGAGGGTAGTTGCAACCTAATACAACACTCCAATTGGAGGTCTTCGCAACACTCTAGTAGTGTCTCCATATGGCATAGGAAGTGGTTAGTTGCAACCCTAAAAAACTATCCAATTGAAGGACTTTGCAGACTCAAGTAATGTCCGCTAATGATAAGAGAAACGGTAGTTGCAACCGCAATACAACATTCCAATTGAATGTCTTTGTGGCATTTAAAGTTTCTTCAAATGGCAACAGAAGAGGGCAGTTGCAACACTAAACCCTAAATCCTAATTGAAGGTATTTACAGCACACTAGTAGTGTCTCTTGATGGCAAAGAAAAGGGTGGTTGCAACCCTAATAGAACACTCCAATTGAAAGTCTTTCCAGCACTCTAGTATTGTCTCCAGAAGGCAACAAAAGAGGGTATTTGCAACTCTAATATAACACTCCAATTGAAGGTTTTTGCTGCACTTTAGTAGTGTCTCCAAATGAAAACATAAGAAGGTAGTTGCAACCCTAATACAACACTCCAATTGGAGGTTTCTGAAGCACACTAGTATTGTATCCAGATGGCAAGAGAAGAGGGTAGTTGCAACCCTAATATGACACTCCAATTGAAAGTTCTTTGAAGCACTCAAGTAGTGTCTCCAAATAGAAAGGGAATAGGGTAAATGCAACCCTAATATAACACTTCAATTGAAGGTCTTTGCAGCACACAAGTAGTGTCTCCATATGGCAAGAGAAGAGGGTTGTTGCAACACTAATACAACACTCCAATTAAAGGGCTTTACAGCACTCTAGTAGTGTCTCCAAATGGCAAGAGAAGAGGGTAGTTGCAACCCTAATACAACACTCCAATTGAAGGTCTTTGCAACACTCTAGTAGTGTCTCCATATGGCATTGGAAGTGGGTAGTTGCAACCCTAATAAAACTCTCTAATTGAAGGACTTTGTAGCACTCTAGGAATGTCTGCAAATGGCAAGAAAAGAGGGTAGTTGCAACCCCAATACAACACTCTAATTTAATGTATTTGTAGCACACTTAAAGTGTCTCCAGATAGTAAGAGAAGAGGGTAGTTACAACCCCAATACAACACTCCAATTTAATTATGATTTATAAAAAATATTCCTCACGACCGACTGGTCCTGTGCCACAAAGGGCGGCCTCCAGCACCAACTAGCAACTCTGTTTTCTCGTAACTCGTAAGGGTTATAACGGATTGGACAGTATTAGATGCACCTTTTTTGTTCTTGATGTTTAAGACCTGAGATGTGGATCCAAGTTCATTCATCCGCCCTGTAACTAGAAATTGCTACTTAATTGAGTTTACAAAGAAGAAGAAGCGTGTCTAGCTAGAGGGTCCTTGGACTTTCAGAGAGTACCTTGTCGCGACAAGGTAGGTCAAGTCTCCCTCTGAACTGTCACCAAATCATGTGGCATTTTGCAGAAATTGGGTACAATTTTTCAACATTTCGGTCACTTCGTTAATGGGGGGGTTTCAGCTTACGGCTCAGGCTGTAGGCATGCCACTTTCTTCTCTAATAGAGGGATATATCAATGGTCACCCGTCATCAAGATCAAATCATGTTGCCAATAAATGAACCCGTTAAGGACCGGGTTCGGATCCTACATCCAATATTAGGGGAGTTCACGGTTTATTACTCTTTGAGAAAATGTTTATGATCTGTCGGTTTTGTGGCGCTTTGGGGCCAGGATATCACGGGCTGTGTGGATCACTCAAGGCTCTTGCGTCTAATGCAATCCAAAGAGGTGTCGGCTCGGTTCAATTCCTCTAATCTGCTGGCCCCAAAAAAAGGCCAGTGGATGTCAAACTCCAGCCTAATCCCAATGTGCTCATATTTAGTTATTTACACCATCAGCTAATGGAAGTTACAGTGTCAAGAAGGCATATCATGCAATTACGACTTCCCAAGCTCCCAGTTCAAGACATCAGAGGAGGTTTGGCAAGTGGTGTGGCATACAGGTGAAATCCTACCGCATATTAGGTAATTTTGGTGGAAGTTGTTGCACTCTGCTCTGCCATTAGGTCTAATTTTGTCTGACAAACTGCGTAAGGGTGAACCGGTGTGTGCAACTTGTGGAGTGGGGAATGAGGATGTCATGCATATCAGAATGTTGTTCAAATGTGTCTTTTCTAGGTCTGTTGGTTTGCAAGCACACTCTCAACCCAAAGGAATTAATTTCAGAGTTTGCAACAAATCCTACTAGAGGTAACCGCTGCTCTGGACAAACAATGGAGGGCTTTCTGCAATTCAATATGAGCCATCTGGCGGTGCCGCAATGACATGGCATATGAAGGATAGACTCCGATTTCAGCACCTTCACAAAGTACCTCGCAACAACATCCTAAAATCAGT
>JAJGRX010000643.1:0-18272 GCA_025461125.1 Carex kokanica
TTTTTTCATAGTCATTTTTTTATTAGCAAAAGACTACCAATGGCACTGTTTCGGTCAGAGAAAAACCGAAATGGAACAGAATTTTTGCTTGAAGTTTAATCATCAAATATGCAAAACAAACGACTCTAAAATTTACTTGTATTTATATATTTTCTGAAAAAAAATAAAACAAATATACCAACTTCACTCTACTTAAATAACTTGGCTCCGCCCATGATGATCTTATTAATTATATGTTTACCATTAATTAAATTTCTTCTTTGAAAACATTCAAACATGTCCGTACGCGGTGTTGAAATTCTATTGTCCTTTCCTTGCATCTTCTTTAATTCTCACCAACTTCATATGCTCCTAATACTTCGGCCCCATACAGGACTTCATTACATATGTAGTACTGAACTATATAATATGCTCCTTGTATAATTAATTCCTTCATTCAAAAATAGATACAAAGAAAATAAACATAACCTAACCTAACCTTCCTCATATCAAACAATGGCCTCTTTTCCTAATCAAGATGTAGTCATTAGAGAGGTAGGAAAAGCCTATGACCAAATAAAAAAACTTCAAGCGCTTCTTCAGTTCAAATCCAGGAAATTTGGAGAAGATGCATTATGCATGCATGAACTTGCTCAGCCTCTTTTTCAAGAAGCTTTGCAAGGGCTGAATCATTCCCTCAGTTTAATGAAATCCGGTATGTGTAAAATGGAGGTGAAACAGGAGATTATGGCCACTGAGTCGGGTGCATCCGGTTGTGCTACTCTGGATAGTGTTTTGTTAAATGATTATGATCACAAGATTGCTAGTAAGAGAGGCAAAAGAAGAAGGTAATTTAATAATTAAGTTAACAATTGAGAGAAATTTATGAGCTTTATATCCAAACAATTGTATCTAGTAATTCTTCAATTCAATTAACTTTTTTATTTGTATACAACTGGCATAGATACATTTTTTTTATTAAACTATCATAAGACATTTAAGCATGAATACATGTAGTAAGATAAAGAGAGAGTGTATGATATTATAACATTGTATAAACTAACTTCAGGACTCAATAATAAAATAGACGGAGATTAGTTAACATGGTAAAATGATGTTCATTTTGTGTTTCTCTGACATTTCTTGTTCATATTTCTTCTACACAGGACAGAGAATAATTCATGGACATGTACTACGACCATGCCGTATGATGACGGCTATCTATGGAGGAAATATGGAGACAAGAAAATCAGTGGCACCAACTTTTCAAGGTGTGTCATCTAATACAAATTACTTACATGCTAAATTTTAAGTACAAGAAACATTCCAAAATCAATTAGATATAATAAGGTGATCATCAAAAATATTCCATGATGCATTGTAATTAAATCAATTTACATGACATAACATATTTCATATATCACATTATTTATTGGCTAATTTGGAATCTAATATAATCATATTTCTGACACAGGAGCTACTTCAGATGCACATTCAAAGAAGAACAGGGATGCCTGGCCAAAAAGCTAGTGCAAGAAACAACCAACAATGACCAATCTAATTTGTTCCATGTGACATACACTAATGAGCACACATGCAATTCCCAGATACCAGTATCACCTCCTGTACCAGTATCACAATCAGATGCATATGAACAGATAACTAAGAGAGACAATTGCATGGCTCCTAACTTCATGCCTCCTTATTTACCTGATAATGGTCTAATGGAGGCTCTATCAAATCGTTGCGGTACTGTTCAGAGATCCGGTGAATGGGATTTCGAGACGTTGATGATGGAACTTGTTGGGTTTGATTCTAGTGATGCTCATCTCCTCTTAACCTAGGTAGAACATGGTTGTAGATGTAATGCACATATAGGAATTGTTGATGATAATATACCGTTATATATATACACATAGTAATAAATTGAAACCCATTCAAAATGATTTAAATTTTGCTAGGTTTAAAATTTTTTTTTTTTTTTTTGGAGATATGAAGGGGATGATGGTATAGGATTTGGGTTGCTTTTATGCGATTTTTGTTTCTCATATCGTTCAGGTTTTATATATTATTAGTTTTAATTTTTCACTATATATATATATATATTAACTGACAATGACAATCTGACTTATGAGGAACCTTCTATGATGCATGTTTTTATTAGTTGCCGAGTCACATAAAGGACACATTTGTTCCTCCTGACTCAAAAAATTATAAAAATATGTCGCATAAAAGTATACTTAATATTCGAAATATTCGAAATATGAACTATTTAAAATTGTACTTAATATTCGAAATAATTATAAAATTGTACTTCATCTTAAAATTTTGTCCCCGATTTTTATCATTAAAATTGTCAACAAATATGAACTGTTCAATCAGATCCAACGAACAGGACATGATCTCATGAGCATCTTTCTTCAATTATATTTATGTACATTAGCTGCTGCTCAATTTGGAGTGCATTTGACAGGTTAAAAAACCTTGAACATATTCATTTGATATATTGAATACTTGTCTGAACCATAATATATAATGATTGGTCTCAACCGAATTTAACCTCTGGCTGCTAAATCTTTTAATTTTTGGAATTCTAAAAAAAGGGTTTGAGATATTTGATAAGATCTTGCTTGATGTAACTCCGACATTTTTAAAAATACCCCAAGTTAATTAAATATTAATAAAAATACCCACGGTTCCCGAAAAATTTTAAAAATACCCAAACCGGCCATTTAATGGCCGGTCCCGCAATTTTTTTTTTTTTTTATTAAAGAGGGGAACCGGCCATTTAATGGCCGGTCCCCCATTTAAATTTTTTTTTTAATTTTTTTTTAGACAAATAGATAAAATGCATAAATCTAAGACTAAAAAATCGAATTATTTTTTTAAATATTTGTTAGATTACTTTTTTGATAGCATATTTATACTAAAATACGCTAAATTATTTGAAATTATGTTAATTTATGCTGATTGACACTAAATTACTTTAAATTATGTTAAAAAAATTTAAGAGACAAATAGCTAAAATACTGAAATATAACACTAAAAAATTGAATTTATTTTTAAATATTTGCTAGATTACATTTTATATATATAATTAGCATATTTATACTAAAACACGCTAAATTACTTGAAATTATGTTAATTTATGCTGAATTACTCTAAATTACAATAATTATGTAGAATTATGGTAGAATACACTAAATTACGCTAAATTACGTATGAATAGGGATGATATCTTCACTGAGAAAGCGAAAAACGACGGCAAAACTTCAAACGGTCATAAAACGGCGCTCGAGTGTCCGATTTCAGCAAATAACCACTTTTCGGAAAGCTTGTGAAAATGCGCATCGTCCGTGCAAGCGATGCAGGAAGCCAAATTCAGAATCGCCAAAAAACAAAGAGAAGGACCTCAAAACTTCAGTTGAAGTTTCCGATTAAGATTTTCATTTCTATTCTCCAATCTACGTTGCTCAGTAAATTAGTTATATAATGAACCTGTAGAATACCAACTTTTATTATTTTTGAAATTTTTTTACTATTTTTTGTGATTTATGAAATATGGTACAAAATAGGTCATATTCATACGTAATTTACCGTTTTAGCATAACTCTACATAATTATTGTAATTTTAAGTAATTTTGTGTAAATCACCATAAATTAACATAATTTGAAGTAATTTTGCATATTTTAGCACAAAATCGGCCCTATTCATAGTGTAATTTAGTATAAATATGCTATGAAAAAAGTAATCTAACAAATATTTAACAAAACAATTCGATTTTTTAGTGTTAGATTTCAGTATTTTAGCTATTTTTCTAAAAAAAAAAAAAAAAAAAAATTCAGAACCGGCCATTAAATGGCCGGTTGGGCAGTTAATTCGGAACCGGCCATTTAATGGCCGGTTTGGGTATTTTTAAAAATTTTCGGGAACCGTGGGTATTTTTATTAATCTTTAATTAACTTGGGGTATTATTAAAAATGTCGGATGTAACTAGCATTTGAATTTTATAATCAAATGATTGAACCTGCGTCAGATGCCAATGAAAAGTTAGAACTTATTGATGATGCGAACTTAGAGAGGAAAAATTCAAGCAAATTAAAAAGTAAGGTATATTATAGTCATAATAAACAAATTAAAAAGGTAGAGTATATAAGCACGTGACGATATAAACAGTGGAAGCATGTTCTTAGAGTGGGGTTTATTATAAATTAAAGCCAATAAAAAGCTTAATCATGTTCCGTGAACAAAAAGCTTAATCAGAGTTAATGATCTGTACGTTTAATATTTTTGTAGCGTCTGATGGTTTCCCAGTTCCATTCTATCAAATGAGTTTAATTATGTGGGTATTAATTACTTTAATTCTGCCACACCCAACTGTTCATTTCTGAATTTCTTTGTCATTTTTATTGTAGCTCATTATTTGTTAATTATTTTAAGTTTTAAGTTTTAATGGAGATCTATCAGTTCCGACTGACTTTGCTCCCACCTGAAATGGCCCCCTCTGGATTTCTAATTTGTAATTCGGATTAAATTTAAGGTTAAAATTAAAATAATTTCTTGAATTATGATTGGTAATTAGAATTATAAGTCAGAACATCAGAAATTACAAGTCAGAGCATTGAAAAATATAAGTTAAAACGTTATTTTTTATCGAGTACCAAACTAGTTAATTCACTACTAGAATTTTCGTTTTTTGGAAAATAATAAAATGGTCGATTCAAGAGAACATGTCTTTATATTAGTGGCAAAAGACAATGTTATTGGTGTAGAAGGTTGTACGTTCGAATTCGGATAAGAGATTTTTTGTAAATATTAAATAGTTAGATGACTTAATTTCCAACCTCTTCTCAAGAAAAAAATATATATTAAAAAAAAAAAGAGGATACTCCATATATAGTAATGCGTAGAGCACGAATCTGAAGAATAATAAAATGGTCGATTCAAGAGAATAGGAGATTTTTTGTGAATATTAAATAGTTAGATGGCTTAATCTCCAACCTCTTCTCAAGAAAAAAAATAAAAACAAAAAATAAGAAGATACTCCATAGTAATGCGTAGAGCACGAATCTGAAGAATGATGTTCAGGGAAAAGAGATAATTTTTGTTAATATTTACAGGATCCGTTCAATCATTTATTTGTAATGTAACTTATTTTTTGTGAACTATGCTTAACCTCATTGACATTTTCTATTTAAATTGGGCTTTCAGGGCTTAATTAGCACCTTTAACGCTTTCTCCCTTATTCCTAAAACATCAAATGTGAATAATTAAGGACCAACTTTTGTTCATAAAAAACCAAAATAAATCATTTAATTAAGAAGCAATAACAGCAGAAAAAATATATTTTTAACGTAAATTTTTTATTATTTTGTAGTTCTACTTACGTGCAAACGGACGAGTTGTAATAAATACAAGGTCATATATGTGACAAATTATTTGTTATATATGGTATCTATCATTTTTTATATATTCCCCTCCTCTTTTCATTAAAATAAGGCTGCCTATGCTTTTGATCTTCTATTTCTTTACTTCAACTTGATCATTTTATAAAGCCAACTCTCTAACTACTATTAATACATGCAAACCTCACTAAAAATATAAAAAGAAGAGTACATCCATAGTCCACAACGCGACAAAACACATCTAATCTAATGCTCAATGTTTTAGTATTATAATAGGTTCATAATGGAGATCTATCATTGTGAAACTAGTGCTCTATCTTTTCTTCTCCAACAAAAGAGCACACTTTGAGCATGGCATGCTCTTCATCAAAGAACAAAGATGTCAAGCAAGAATGCGATGATTTGATGTGCGGCGAATTGTTTCCGGCTTCGTCGATCGAATTTCAAGGTGTAAATCAGAGAAGTGGAATGCGTAAATCAAGGTTGGTGTTTACTATAATAGTGCCTTTATCAAGTAAATATGTTTTGTACAAATTCTCAGGAACAACTTATTATGCTTGAGAAGAATGTTTATTCAGTTGTTGTTATATATACTGAAACCCTGCAAATTGAATTGTTTATATTAATAATAAAGATATAATTTATGGGTTTTTCTTAAATTCATTCTTTTTCATTTTTGATGCAAAACAGAAAGGAAGGTGCCAATATATGGACTATAGAGACAAGTGCACCCTTTGATGATGGTTATCAATGGAGAAAATATGGAACAAAGAAAATTATGAGCTCTAATAATCCAAGGTAATAATACACTTTTGTGCTTTCTCAATTCATCCCCTTTCCCTTTAACTAATCTTATTATAAGATTATCAAAGAAGATTATATACCTTATGGGTAGATAATCGGATATGGATTTGGAATTATGAAGCAAGAAGCCTCATCTTTATTTGTGTAACCAAGAATTAGATAATCTTATCAAAGAGATTGCTTAGAAATTATACCTTTTCTTCTATTTATTAGACCACTAATAAGTGATGTTAATAAAATTACAAGGAAACGATCTGAGAGTTATCTATACAATATGTAACTTTGTTTGAGCACATATATATATATAACAGAGATCTAAGTTGTATTTGTAGAGATATTTTAAAGGAATTATGAAAAATAAAAATCATATTGGAGCTAGATCGAATTTATTCTATTGGATCGATCCAGATAACCTAGTACCTATATTTTATCCAGATCACATGCTTTGTGCTTGTATTATATACTATTTTATGGTTAAGTATCAATCATAGTTTAGGGGCATTTATGTAAAACAATGTATCCCTAGCTTTCTCATGTTCTCACCTTACAAAATACATATTAATTTAGTAACCAAGTGTACTAATCTAATATTATTGTTTTAGCATAGTGTTAAGAGGTCACATCTCGAGGTGGTAATTAATTAATAACAAGTGGCCAATGTGATGGAAAAATAATCAAACATTGTTTTACATAAATGCCCCTAAACTAATCAAAATACATATTAATTGGTATTCTTGGATATGGTTTATTTAGTATAATATTAAATTTCGCAGATTATTTATTTTTAACACCTTTCTGAACGAGTAGAAGCATTAAACGTATTCTTGAATATTTTTCGAATTATTTATTAACAATTTTCGAATTACGTACTAACAATTGTAAGAATTTTAAGAATTTTACAAATTGTTCACAACCTATTAATTGTTCTTATTCTTGATATCGTTATTAATTATTAGTAGAGTCATAAATCCGGAAATTATTTTAATTTCAACATTTTTTTAACCAATAAAAGAATTAAACGGATTTTCAAAATATTTCTTTGAATTTCGAACTATTCAAAAAATTTATGATTTTAGATAAGGTTTTGGTTTAGAACATCTCCTACCGTTGAACTATTTTTTCTTTCTTTTTCATAAACGAATCCAACCAATTTTTTTTCCCTTCCATTTGCGCTCACACAGATTTTTTATTTTTAGATATATATTAAATATTTTGTAAAGAACCATAAAGATGAAAAATATTGTTTTTTTTTATGTTATAGAAGAAAACAAATCATCAATTCAGTTTTTTTTTAAGGCATTTTTGAACAAACTCAATTATTGATTTGATTCCTTGAAGTTAGAATCTATATTAGATATTTTCTGAGACTAAGGATTGATATATGTCTTCAAACTCTAATAAACTAAATCAATTATTCGGTTCCTTCAACTACATCAAAAAAAAATTCCATCTTTCCTTTTCCAGACAAAACATTTAACAAATTTCTAAAAATAAAAAATTCCTCGCACACCCCACTCAACTAGTCACATTATATACATGTTGTTCATCACAAAATTAGTGCATATTACTGATTTAATTAAGTTTTGTGCGTGTTAACTAGGTAGGTACAGTCTGAAAATCATATTGAAGTTAGAATCATTTTATCGGGTCGGGTTCAATGGATCAGATCCAAAATACCCATTACCCGTTTAATAAACCTTGGATTTATCTTTTGTCCTATTATTAATCAATTAAGATCACATGCTATTATTCTATTTTTTTATGGTTAAGCTCCACATCATAGTTTAGGTGCATCTATATAATAGCAATATATTTATTGCTTTCCCATGTTCTCATCCCTACCAATGTACATATTAGTTTAGTAATATACAATAATTAATCTAGTATTATGTTTTTTAAGCAAAGTGTTAAGAGGTTACATCTCGAGGTTCTAATTAATTAATACCTAGTGGCCTGGATGATGGGAAACCATCAAATAGTGCTAATTAATTAATAGCAAGTGTACCTTAGCAGCCTCTGCTAAGTTCTAAAAAAAAAAAAAATTAATAGCAAGTGGCCTACATAAAGAAAGTATTTCTACCAGAAACAAAAAAAAAAAAAAAAAATGTGCAAACTTATTAAAGATAATACTTGCAAACAACAAGTCCATGATCTGTGTGTACAAAATTTAATAATAATACTACTCTATTGTTGGTAATTTTTAATATTGATTGTTTTGTTTGTTGTTCAATAATTACCTTGTATCAGCATCGGTGATATTGATGTCATATGATATCAACTCAAAATGATATTGATGATATTGATGTTATTATTATGACGTTGTAACTTCCAACTAATTAATTAAGATTATGATTAGTATGATATTGATGTCATATAACATCAACTCAAAATGACACTGATATCATACTAACCATACTCATTTATATATATGGTACCTGTTTTGATACAACTAGTTGCTTTCTAAGAGCAATGCGTAAGGGGTGTAATGGGCCGTGTCTAAACCCAAATGGCCATAAAAATTTAGTCCCACCTAATTGGGCCTATTTGTAATTACCACATAGGCCTATAATAGTAAAACAAACATAAACAAGGTTTGTGAGTTGCTATCAGCATTATTCTGTCTTTTATTTTCGTCTCTTAAAACCAGTTGAATACAATCTTGATATTTATCTTATTTCTGTCAAAAGTTAATTAAAAAAAAAAAGTTAGAGAAATTTCCCTAACTTAAATTGGTACTTTACAGATCATATTTTAGGTGCACATATAGAGATGACGAGAATTGCACGGCCACAAAACAAGTCCAGCAGAAGGACTTTACCGATCCGCCGGTCTACGAAGTCACTTACAAGAACTCACATTCATGCAACTTGACACCAATGTCAGCTGCAAATCTCCCGATCCAATCCGGCTTGAGCATGACACGACCAAATTTAATTAGCGTTGATTTTTCAAACGGCCCCGTGCATTCGGAACAATACTTCTCGGCTGTTGATTCAAAACCCTGTCAGAATCGGTTGAATGTGAATCAGGGTGTCAATCTCCAATTTCACAATACAACTACTGAGTTTACATCGGTTGGGTCTCGAACTTCCGATTTGCATGAGAAAGATGCACTGTATTGCGAATCGTTATCTGATTATTTGCCTCTGCAAGGGTTGGATGAACTTGATGGATTTGATGATTTAGTTCTAAGAGAATTCATGAATTCTTCTGATATGAACTCATGTGGCTAGGCAGTTTAATTTTATTTTCGGACCATTATGATTTCTTTTTTAACATTATTCTGAGGTATGATATATTAAACTTGTATTACAATTGTATATTTATAAAAGTATTTCTGCAACTTATCTGGTTTCAAAAACTTATACGTACTGGTAAATCTGAATTGAGGTGATTAAAGCTCATTAAAGAAGTTATGTTTAACTTG
Source organism: Carex kokanica (assembly GCA_025461125.1). Classification (NCBI taxonomy): domain Eukaryota; kingdom Viridiplantae; phylum Streptophyta; class Magnoliopsida; order Poales; family Cyperaceae; genus Carex; species Carex kokanica. The sequence continues at coordinate 9,617 of JAJGRX010000643.1, forward strand.
AAAACATTATTGGATTGCCTTTGGAATTTAAAATCAAATTAATTGTTGATTATGATCTACTTTTTGAATGGATTATTTAAGTTAAAATTTCCAAATGTGCAAGTTTTCTTTTTCGGTACATCATCGAGAAGTTCGATTTTGAAGGTTCAAAAAAAGCGTTCATTGCTCAACAATTATTCAACCACTTAATCTTACCAAACTCCAAAATTTACAAAACTTTTAACATAAATTTATATTTCTTAAAATATATAGATTATGTTCAGCAAATTTAATTCATTGTTTGAGATAGAAAGATAGAAAGATAGAAACATTTATTCATCTTCAGAGAGAAATCACAACGGGAGACTTATCTGGTAAATGAAGTTCATGAGCAGTGGAGGTTTCTGAACTGATAAAGAAGATGGAGATTATTAAGATAGATTGTACACACTAAAGTGTTGAGTGTGATTTCTTTTTAATTTCCTTTTCCTTTTTTCCTTTTTCTTTTTATTAAGATAGATTGTACGGTACACACTAAAGAAGATGGTGATTGTACACAGCTAGCAAAATTTCTTTTTCTTTTTCTTTTTCATTTTGTAAATATCCAGAAACTAAATTTGTAGAAGTGTCCTTTACTGTTTGATTATGATGTTCATTTTTTTATTTAAATTTTTAGAAATTATGTTTGTCGCATCTATTTTCTCTGGCACTACAGAGAAGAAGAAGAAAAAAATAATAGTAATAGTAGTAATAGTAGTAGTACTAATGATAACAACAATAGCCTATTAAAAAAAAAAAGGGTCCGACTAATTGTACCCAAGGAGTTGTACCCAGTTTTTACCCAAAAAAACTGTCATTTGACTTGCGCGAATACTGTAAAATTCTATAATCAATACTGTAACTTCAACAACAAATCATGTATAATACCTAGTTCAAAATTCTAACAACCCAAGTGGTCTCAAGTTAGTTGAAAACTGTTAGCAACTTGAAAACTAACTGTACTTCTGACTGTACTTTCAGTTTCTAGAAGATTTGAAAAATAAACCACTTTAGGGGTCATTTGACTTGCGCGAATACTGTAAAATTATAAACTCAATACTGTATCTTCAATGGAAAATCATATATAATACGTAATTCAAAATTCAAAATCATATCTTCAATGGCAAACCATTTGCAACTTACACAACTGCCAAACTACCTGTACTTCCTGTACTTCAACTGGCTGTTCTTTCAGAGTGATAGCTTCTAGAAGATTTCAAAACCGAATTACTTCTCAAACTTGCAGTTACTTCCAAATAACACCTAAAATTATGCAAAAATTTTTTTTTTTTCAAAATTTAAATTTTTTTTTATCATTTTTTTCTTTAATTATTAATATTTATATATGCATCTATATCATGTAAAATAAGACTTCAATACTGTAAAACTCACAAATGTAAACTATAAAACTAACAGATGCAAAATATAAGACTTCAATATTGTAAAATTGACACCTGAAACTGTAAAACTAACATATACAAACTATAAAACTTCAATACTCTAAAATTCACAACCAAATACATCTGTTCCACAACCAATTACATCTGTTCAACAACCAAATACATCTGTTCAACAACCAAATACATTTGTTCCACACAAACATACAAACAATGTAATTACTTTATAACCCTCTGGTGAACGTTATTTGGATGAGTGGGAAGATTCATCGCTAAAATCACACGTTCTTTCGAAATATCATCCTGCAACAAAACAAAATAAACAAGGTTATAATATAGAGTTACCTTGCTAAGAGAATAATATTACAAATCAGAATTACACCATAAACTTCAATATTGTAAAACTAACATGCAAATTATAAGACTTCAATACTGTAAAATTAACACCTGAAACTATAAAACTAACATATACAAAATATAAAACTTCAATACAGTAAAACTGGCAGATGTAAACTGTAAAACTAACATGCAAACTATAAGACTTCAATACTGTAAAATTAACACCTGAAACTGTAAAACTAACATATACAAACTATAAAACTTCAATACTGTAAAACTCGCAGATGTAAACTGTAAAAATAACAAATGCAAACTATAAAAATTAATATTTTGTATAAAACCTGTAAAGTAAATGTTATATCCTATAAAACTGTTAAGTAGAACGTGTAAAATATTTTACATTTAAGAGAATCTCAAAAAATTGCATATCCTATAAAACTATTGCATGAAACATGTGAAATAACTGATATATCATATAAAACTGTTAAGCATTTCATGTAAAATATTGTACATTTAAAAACATCTCAACACGCTGCAAATTTAATCCATGATATATAAAATAAATAGAATAAAAACTATTTCATGAAACCTGTAAAATAACTGATACATACTATAAAACTATGTAGTACATATTGTAAAATATTGTACAAAACATACCTCATTGCATGAATCATCCATGGATGCTTAATAGGTGTCTCATATTGCGTCAGCTGTAGTACTAACTCAACAATCTGCATGAATCAATTTAGATATATAAAATAAAGAAAAGAAAATTAATGCATAAATCTTGTAAACTATTGCATATATCATGTAAACCTGTTAGATAGATCCTGTAAAATACTGTATAGATCATGTAAACCTATTTGATAGATCCTGTAAAATATTGTATATATCATGTAAACATATTAAATAGATCATGTTAGTAGTGAGTTCTCCAGAAGAAATTTTTCTGTAAAACCGTCTTATCGAAAATGGTACGGATTGGATAAATGGGTAATCAAACCCATTACTGTAAAACCAAAAGATCAATACTGTAAAACAACAACTTTAATACTATAAAACAACAAGATGAACAGTCGACCCATAAAAAATTACAAAACTAGACCAGATTGATGGCTGGCATATTAGATCAGACTCAAAGTATTACCAGTTCGGATCAGGATCCGCCAGAAGCAACGAATCGGCAATGATATAGCTAGCATCAGCCAGATGCAATGAATTGGTAACGACATAGCAATAATAAACAATATAAGACACCATAATAAAAGATATACTGAAGTATAATAATATGTAAAAAAACCATTGTAATTGTGTATATTACATCCTGTAAAACTGTTAAATATATATTATAAAATATTGTACACAACTTTTAAACATGATTAATAGATCCTGTAAAATATTGTATATATCATGTAAAACTATTGCTTGAAACCTGTAAAATAACTGATACATCCTATAAAACTATTGCTTGAAACCTGTAAAATAACTGATATATCATATAAAACTATTGCATGAAACTTAAAAATTATTGAATGAAACCTGTAAAATAACTGATACATCCTATAAAATAAACCATTGGCAAAATCCTGTAAATCATTGACAGAATTCTGAAAAACTAGTTGAACAATCCTGTAAAATGTTGCATAGAATTTTTTTAAAACAATTGCATATATCATGTAAACTATTGCATATATCATGAAAAACTGTTAAACAAATCCTGTAAAATAAAGAAAAAAAAAACAATGCATAGATCATGTAAACTATTGCATATATCATGTAAAAATGTTAAATAGATCCTATAGAATACTCTACAAAACCTTTAAACCTGATAGATCATATAAAATACTGTATAGATCCTGTAAACCTATTAGATAAATTCTGGAAAATTTAAATCAGAAAAATAAAAAATTTACAAAATCAGATCAGATCAGACTCGAAGTATTACAAAATCAGTAGCGATATAGCACTACTACATTGATACTATAAAACTAACAAATCAACACTGTAGACACTAATAAACACATCTTATATTTCGAAATCTGAAGAGAGAATACAGTGAGATTTCACTGGATGTTGCCATCAAGAGCATCAACAATAACACAGTCTCTGCTGCATTGCACTGATAGGTAACTAAAGTAAATCACATTGGAGGGTTGTCACAAAAGACACCAATCGTTAACCACAATTACTGATCCCATCTAACATACCTAATTTTTGTACAAAACACACATATTTAATTAAGTATAATTAGTTAATTATTAATTAAATAACCATGGATAAGAGCAGTGAAGTGTAGCCAATCCTCATCAAGACAATCACGTCATTGAAGGTTGGTTCCCAGTACTTGCTGGTACAAAATTCTCCTTTTCCATTATTTGTTGCTGCCCCCCTCAAAAATCAGAAATTATAGTTTTGTCCCTTATCAAATAGTAATTAAACTGTTTTTTAATGAAAAGGAGAACAAATGAGGATTTTTGATGGTTCTTTGTTTGCTCTTTCTGCCACCAAGTTTCTTTCCATGGAGAAAAGACCATAAAGAACTGCTCTTTTGTCCTTCTTTAACATGCCTGAGTGTACTAGCCGGCTGTCATTCTTTCTTTTTAGGAAGATCCTAACAGCCCCCGAACAACAATCACCGGATTATCTCTGAATTCAACTTTTTGTAAACTTCTTCACGAGATTATGTAAACTTCAATACTAAATCCTGTAAACCGATTCAATGAATTCTGCAAGCAAACAAAAAGTAAATAAATTTAAACCTCAGTGAATCCATTCAGAGAAGCTCAGACCCGTGGACCGACTCGCTCCTGACATGTCGAAGGTAAACTTTAATATAGCCCTTTTGTTTCATCGGCCAGGTTCTCCGACGCCTGTTTGGCAGCCTTGAAGAGATACATCATATGAAAAAAGTAAAGACAGAACGAAAGACTGCAGGCAACTCTAAAATCGATCTCAAAGCGTAAGGATGATTAAATGATCCCATTTCACGGTCTTATCTACAACAAACCTGCACAATAACACTCAATTTTATTAATGTTCTCTAAATTAAGAGGATGCATAATATATCAGTAAGGCTATTACTTGTTGCAAAAACGCTAGCCAAAATCTTTGAAGAATTTAATCAAACAATTCACGAGCAGCAGAGACAGAGAGAAATTAATAAATTGTCACATCGAACTTGCCATAATTTATCAGAATTTAATTGCATGAAAGCTTCACATGCAAGCTTAGAACATTAATAAATTGTCACATCGAACTTGATGGCACTGAATTTTGAAAAACGGTGGAATAAACCTTAGAAACTTGAAATCCATGGCACAATATCACGAGATTGTCAGATTGAACTTGATCTAACACTCCCACCAGCTTCACGCCATGTTGATTTGGTATTAGAATAATTTGCTTTGAAATTATTGCAAGTACTTAAGAGTCCAGCATAAAACATGAAACTTAAAGAGTACTTACTTGTGTTTGATTGTCCAACCACCAAGGACTTACGTAAAAAATTTGAACTTGCTGGCAAAGGATTTGTCAGTGATTGTGACGACTTCGGGTCGGATGGCCATGTGTGGAGGCAAGAGAAAATTGCTCCAGTACTCCGACCAGTGTGGGTCCCTTTCGTAGTCGTACGCTCGTACTTTGCCGCTGCCGCTCGTTCGGCACTGCTGGGACCTTTCTTGAACAGGATCGGTGTCATCTGCAGAGAGATAAAGGGGTAGTGAGATAGGTAGAGAGAGAGCTCCGATCAATGGTGCCCGATCCGATCGGTGGTGCCGCGCCCGATTGAGATCAGCGGAGTGGAGGGATTCGAATTGGAAATTTGTACAGGGAGAGATCTGGAAAGAAAAGAGGATGGGGATCAGAAATTGTAAAAATGATTAAATCGCTTAATGAAGAAGGAAACTGTGTGGGAGGTTGGAACAGTTAAGACCCTTATCTAAATTTTTGGGTAAAAAGCGGGTACACAAAGCTGGGTACCAAAACCTTTTCTCAAAAAAAAAAATCTATATAGCAATTATAACAAATTATTATATCTTCCGAGTTTTTGACAAAAAATAAATAAATAAAGATTGAATATTAAGTCATCTAATTTTTAATACCTATAAAAAAAATTGTTTGAATTTTGAATTTCCTACCTTGAATATGGTGTTTATCAAAAGTGATTCGCAAAGTTCACATTACACATCTTCTTTTCATTTTTGTAAATTCAGGTGGAATATCATGCGCGTTGCAACTCAAAACCCACAAATCCAAATAATCAATTTTGATTAATATAAAATAGCAGCATGATTCTTTTTTTTTCATAAAAAAAAATACAGAAAGATAAGGTGTGTCCTTGCAAATTTTAATTGACTTGTTCACAAATAACTTCCTATCCGGATTTCAAACTAACGACTTTCTACACAGTATAGTATCATTTGTTACTAAACCAAAGACTACTTCTTAATTTTATTCATATTTAATTATAAGATATAACAAAAATTGTAGATTAGCATCATTATGATGTGAAGGTCAAAATCTGAAAAACATATACATTTACACTTCACTGTCGATTGTTGAATGGTTTGAAGATGGGAATTGAATCCGAATTTGACTGGACTGACCAAACTGTGAGGTAGGGAGATATTTATAGAATAAGGTTTGATGCATTATACAAGCACTCATACACAGTGGCGGAACCAGAAATGATCGGTAGGGGGGGTCCAGTCACCTCGTCGCGGAGACGCAGAGCCCAGTCATCACTCGCCAGAGTGTCATCGCCCATAAACGGAGGTGCCAATTTTTTTTTTTTTATTAAAGGAGCTCTGTATATTTTCTGGACCAAGAGGTGGACTCTGTATATTTTCTGGGCCAAGGGAGGCCAGGGCCTAGGCTGGCCCATGTCTTGGTTCCGCCCCTGCTCATACATTGATAGTCCTACTCCTATATAAAATTTATGGAATTTAGACCTTTTCAGAACCTTTATATTATAGTCTTAGATATCTCTATGAAAGTTGTAATATTTTTATTAAATTTTGGCATGTATTTATTTTACATCTTAGACAGCCATCATAGAAATTTTCCAAAATTTAAAATCCAGAAAAAGACCAGATAACCGCAGTTAAGGTTTAGTGCAATTGAAGAATCAAATATTTAGTTAACAGCACTGAAACTAAAATTGTAGAAGTGTCCTTTATTGTTTGATTATGATGTTCATTTTTTAATTTAAATTTTTAGAAATTATTTTTGTCGCATTTATTTTCTCTGGCACTACAGAGAAGAAGAAGAAAAAAAAAAAATAGCAACAGCAGCAGAGCATTGGTGTCAGAAAGAAACAGGGGAGTCAGAAAAATAAATTTCATATTTTGTTATGAAGTAAAATATTAATAATAAAGAATTTTAAGTATAATGTATATAAATTTAGTGCAATTTGGAATTTTTTTTTTTTTTAAGTTTTTCAAACTTTTAAAACGCTTGGTGGATGACAAACGATTATTACCAGTGTTCTAAATAGCGCACTATAGCGTTTTTGGATCCCAAACGCTATGCTATGACATCAAAATGCGCTATTTGCGCTACAGCGCTATAGCGGTCCGCTATTTGCGCTATACAATATGAGTTTTTTTTTAAGCAATTTATATGGGTTTTAAATAAGATAAAAAAAATATCAAACCGAAATTGAATTTGTTGCTACTTGCTACAGATAAATCAATTTGAAATTGGGAATATAAATTGAAATTTGAATAGAAAAAAAGTCCAAACCGAAATTAAAATTTAAATAGAAAAAAAATAGATTATGTCATGAATCATGATTCTTAAGATATTTTTAATAGGAAAAATCGATAGTTTATGATATTACTATGGATATTTTGAACTGCAATTTGAACTTTGTACGGGTTCAATATGAATATTAAATTTATTTAATTACTTTGGTGTTATTTATTGTTCTATGAGACTTTAGATAATGTTGATATTTAGTACAAATATTGAATATACGAAATGTAAAAAAAAACGCTATTTGAAATAGCTTCCGCTATAGCGACGCTATTCGCTATAGCTTCCGCTATAGCGACGCTATTCGCTATAGCTTTTTTTTTAACATTCCCGCTACGATGCTATAAACGCTATTTAGAACCTTGATTATTACATTACAACAAAATGATTTCATACCTATTCTAAATAATAATAAAAAATATCTACAATTTAATTTCTAAAAAAATTCTATATAGCAATTATAACAAATTATTCTATCTTCCGAGTTTTTGACAAAAAAGAAATAAACAAAGATTGAATATCAAGTCATCTAATTTTTTAATACCTATAAAAAAAAATTTTGTTTGAATTTTGAATTTCCTACCTTGAATATGATGTTTATCAAAAGTGATTCTCAAAGTTCACATTACACATCTTCTTTTCATTTTTGTAAATTCAGGTGGAATCTTAGGTCATCCCTGCTATCCTTATCCATAAACTCGTTTGCTTCAATTTTAATTAATTTGTTTTCCTTTTGGAAATTTAAAAGTTAGAATCTTTTTTTCCTTTATTGTATGGGGTATATGTCGCTCTCCAATAAACGAGTTGAACTTTCAACCAAAATTTTTATTTATACCCTCCAAAAAAAAAATAGCAAATCTACCCTCCGCATGAATTTTTTTTTTAAATAACCAAAATTTTTATTAATAACCTCTGCATTAAAATTTTTTTTTTTTTTTTACAGATGTTTAGTTGACCGCCCCACAGTGGGGCTATTTGCTATAAATTTTTTTTAGAGATATTTAGTGTGTATATAATTTGTCAAAAAAAATTTAGAGATGTTTAGTGGGGAAAAGGTTTTAAATTTTTATTAGTAAATCTGCTGGTCCTCTCCTCTCTTTACTTTTCTCCCATCCACCCAGCTCCTCATTGGTTCGTTTCATTGATTG
>JAJGRX010000419.1:0-30286 GCA_025461125.1 Carex kokanica
TTTCAGCATACAGCCGCCTATGAGAATTCCCTGTATTGAGTCCCTTTTTCTTTTTCCTGTTCATTTTGTTCACTCCGCATTTCGGTGCATCCCGCATACAGCCGCATATGAGAAGTCCCTGTCTACTTCTCGTTTTCATTTTTTGAATTTCGGCCACCCTGAAATTTGGAGTATTTCAGCATACAGCCGCCTATGAGAATTCCCTGTATTGAGTCCCTTTTCTTTTTCTGTTCATTTTGTTCACTCCGCATTTCGGTGCATCCCGGCAGACAGCCTGCATATGAGAATGTGCCCTGTCCTTACTTCGCCGTTTCATTTTTTTGAATTTCGGCCACCCTGAAATTTGGAGTATTTCAGCATACAGCCGCCTATGAGAATTTCCTGTATTGAGTCCCTTTTCTTTTTACTGTTCATTTTTGTTCATTCCGCATTTTGGGTGATCCCCGCATACAGCCGCATATGAGAAGTGCCCTGTCTTACTTCTCGTTTATTTTTTTGAATTTCGGCCACCCTGAAATTTGGAGTATTTCAGCATACAAGCCGCCTATGAGAATTCCCTGTATTGAGTCCCTTTTTCTTTTTCCTGTTTCATTTTTGTTCACATCCGCATTTCGGTGCATCCCCGCATACAGCCGCATGATGAGAAGTCCCTGCTTACTTCTCGTTGTAATTTTTTTGAATTTCGGCCACCCTGTAAATTTGGAGTATTTCAGCATAGCCGCCTATGAGAAGTACCTGTCTGTGAGTCCCTTTTTTCTTTGTCCTGTTCATTTTGTGTCACTCCGCATTCGGTGCAATCCTCGCATACAGCCGCATAGGAGAAGTCCCCTGTCTTACTTCTCGTTTCAGTATTTTTTGAATTTCGGCCACCCTGAAATTTGGAGTATTTCAGCATACAGCCGCCTATGAGAAATTCCCTGTATTGAGTTCCCTTTTTCTTTTCCTGTTCATTTTTGTTCACTTCCGCATTTCTGGTGCAGCCCCGCATACAGCCGCATATGAGAAGTCCCTGTCTTACTTCTCGTTGTAATTTTTTTGAAATTCGGCCACCCTGAAATTTGGAGTAGTTCAGCATACAGACCGACTATGAGAATTCCCTGTATTGAGTAGTCCATTTTTCTTTTTCCTGTTCATTTTGTTCACATCCGCATTTCGGTGCATCCCCCGCATACAGCCGCATATGAGAAGTGCCTGTCTTACTTCTCGTGTGTAATTTTTTTGAATTTCGGCCACCCTGAAAATGTGGAGTATTTCAGCATACAGCCGCCTATGAGAATTCCCTGTATTGAGTCCCTTTTTCTTTTTCCTGTTCATTTTTGTTCACTCCGCATTTCGGTGCATCCCCGCATACAGCCGCATATGAGAAGTGCCTGTCTTACTTCTCGTTGTCATTTTTTTGAATTTCGGCCACCCTGAAATTTGGAGTATTTCAGCATACAGCCGCCTATGAGAATTCCCTGTATTGAGTCCCTTTTTCTTTTTCCTGTTCATTTTTGTTCACTTCCGCATTTCGGTGCATCCCCGCATACAGCCGCATATGAGAAGTCCCTGTCTTACTTCTCGTTTTCATTTTTTTGAATTTCGGCCACCCTGAAATTTGGAGTATTTCAGCATACAGCCGCCTATGAGAATTCCCTGTATTGAGTCCCTTTTTCTTTTTCCTGTTCATTTTTGTTCACTCCGCATTTTGGTGCATCCCCGCATACAGCCGCATATGAGAAGTCCCTGTCTTACTTCTCGTTTTCATTTTTTTGAATTTCGGCCACCCTGAAATTTGGAGTATTTCAGCATACAGCCGCCTATGAGAATTCCCTGTATTGAGTCCCTTTTTCTTTTTCCTGTTCATTTTTGTTCACTCCGCATTTCGGTGCATCCCCGCATACAGCCGCATATGAGAAGTCCCTGTCTTACTTCTCGTTTTCATTTTTTTGAATTTCGGCCACCCTGAAATTTGGAGTATTTCAGCATACAGCCGCCTATGAGAATTCCCTGTATTGAGTCCCTTTTTCTTTTTCCTGTTCATTTTTGTTCACTCCGCATTTCGGTGCATCCCCGCATACAGCCGCATATGAGAAGTGCCCTGTCTTACTTCTCGTTTTCATTTTTTTGAATTTCGGCCACCCTGAAATTTGGAGTATTTCAGCATACAGCCGCCTATGAGAATTCCCTGTATTGAGTCCCTTTTTCTTTTTCCTGTTCATTTTTGTTCACTCCGCATTTCGGTGCATCCCCGCATACAGCCGCATATGAGAAGTCCCTGTCTTACTTCTCGTTTTCATTTTTTTGAATTTCGGCCACCCTGAAATTTGGAGTATTTCAGCATACAGCCGCCTATGAGAATTCCCTGTATTGAGTCCCTTTTTCTTTTTCCTGTTCATTTTTGTTCACTCCGCATTTCGGTGCATCCCCGCATACAGCCGCATATGAGAAGTCCCTGTCTTACTTCTCGTTTTCATTTTTTTGAATTTCGGCCACCCTGAAATTTGGAGTATTTCAGCATACAGCCGCCTATGAGAATTCCCTGTATTGAGTCCCTTTTTCTTTTTCCTGTTCATTTTTGTTCACTCCGCATTTCGGGTGCATCCCCGCATACAGCCGCATATGAGAAGTGCCTGTCTTACTTCTCGTTTTCATTTTTTTGAATTTCGGCCACCCTGAAATTTGGAGTATTTCAGCATACAGCCGCCTATGAGAATTCCCTGTATTGAGTCCCTTTTTCTTTTTCCTGTTCATTTTTGTTCACTCCGCATTTCGGTGCATCCCCGCATACAGCCGCATATGAGAAGTCCCTGTCTTACTTCTCGTTTTCATTTTTTTGAATTTCGGCCACCCTGAAATTTGGAGTATTTCAGCATACAGCCGCCTATGAGAATTCCCTGTATTGAGTCCCTTTTTCTTTTTCCTGTTCATTTTTGTTCACTCCGCATTTCGGTGCATCCCCGCATACAGCCGCATATGAGAAGTCCTGTCTTACTTCTCGTTTTCATTTTTTTGAATTTCGGCCACCCTGAAATTTGGAGTATTTCAGCATACAGCCGCCTATGAGAATTCCCTGTATTGAGTCCCTTTTTCTTTTTCCTGTTCATTTTTGTTCACTCCGCATTTCGGTGCATCCCCGCATACAGCCGCATATGAGAAGTGCCCTGTCTTACTTCTCGTTTTCATTTTTTTGAATTTCGGCCACCCTGAAATTTGGAGTATTTCAGCATACAGCCGCCTATGAGAATTCCCTGTATTGAGTCCCTTTTTCTTTTTCCTGTTCATTTTTGTTCACTCCGCATTTCGGTGCATCCCCGCATACAGCCGCATATGAGAAGTGCCTGTCTTACTTCTCGTTTTAATTTTTTTGAATTTCGGCCACCCTGAAATTTGGAGTATTTCAGCATACAGCCGCCTATGAGAATTCCCTGTATTGAGTCCCTTTTTCTTTTTCCTGTTCATTTTTGTTCACTCCGCATTTCGGTGCATCCCCGCATACAGCCGCATATGAGAAGTCCCTGTCTTACTTCTCGTTTTCATTTTTTTGAATTTCGGCCACCCTGAAATTTGGAGTATTTCAGCATACAGCCGCCTATGAGAATTCCCTGTATTGAGTCCCTTTTTCTTTTTCCTGTTCATTTTTGTTCACTCCGCATTTCGGTGCATCCCCGCATACAGCCGCATATGAGAAGTGCCTGTCTTACTTCTCGTTTTCATTTTTTTGAATTTCGGCCACCCTGAAATTTGGAGTATTTCAGCATACAGCCGCCTATGAGAATTCCCTGTATTGAGTCCCTTTTTCTTTTTCCTGTTCATTTTTGTTCACTCCGCATTTCGGTGCATCCCCGCATACAGCCGCATATGAGAAGTCCCTGTCTTACTTCTCGTTTTCATTTTTTTGAATTTCGGCCACCCTGAAATTTGGAGTATTTCAGCATACAGCCGCCTATGAGAATTCCCTGTATTGAGTCCCTTTTTCTTTTTCCTGTTCATTTTTGTTCACTCCGCATTTCGGTGCATCCCCGCATACAGCCGCATATGAGAAGTGCCCTGTCTTACTTCTCGTTTTCATTTTTTTGAATTTCGGCCACCCTGAAATTTGGAGTATTTCAGCATACAGCCGCCTATGAGAATTCCCTGTATTGAGTCCCTTTTTCTTTTTCCTGTTCATTTTTGTTCACTCCGCATTTCGGTGCATCCCCGCATACAGCCGCATATGAGAAGTCCTGTCTTACTTCTCGTTTTCATTTTTTTGAATTTCGGCCACCCTGAAATTTGGAGTATTTCAGCATACAGCCGCCTATGAGAATTCCCTGTATTGAGTCCCTTTTTCTTTTTCCTGTTCATTTTTGTTCACTCCGCATTTCGGTGCATCCCCGCATACAGCCGCATATGAGAAGTCCCTGTCTTACTTCTCGTTTTCATTTTTTTGAATTTCGGCCACCCTGAAATTTGGAGTATTTCAGCATACAGCCGCCTATGAGAATTCCCTGTATTGAGTCCCTTTTTCTTTTTCCTGTTCATTTTTGTTCACTCCGCATTTCGGTGCATCCCCGCATACAGCCGCATATGAGAAGTGCCCTGTCTTACTTCTCGTTTTCATTTTTTTGAATTTCGGCCACCCTGAAATTTGGAGTATTTCAGCATACAGCCGCCTATGAGAATTCCCTGTATTGAGTCCCTTTTTCTTTTTCCTGTTCATTTTTGTTCACTCCGCATTTCGGTGCATCCCCGCATACAGCCGCATATGAGAAGTCCCTGTCTTACTTCTCGTTTTCATTTTTTTGAATTTCGGCCACCCTGAAATTTGGAGTATTTCAGCATACAGCCGCCTATGAGAATTCCCTGTATTGAGTCCCTTTTTCTTTTTCCTGTTCATTTTTGTTCACTCCGCATTTCGGTGCATCCCCGCATACAGCCGCATATGAGAAGTCCCTGTCTTACTTCTCGTTTTCATTTTTTTGAATTTCGGCCACCCTGAAATTTGGAGTATTTCAGCATACAGCCGCCTATGAGAATTCCCTGTATTGAGTCCCTTTTTCTTTTTCCTGTTCATTTTTGTTCACTCCGCATTTCGGTGCATCCCCGCATACAGCCGCATATGAGAAGTCCCTGTCTTACTTCTCGTTTTCATTTTTTTGAATTTCGGCCACCCTGAAATTTGGAGTATTTCAGCATACAGCCGCCTATGAGAATTCCCTGTATTGAGTCCCTTTTTCTTTTTCCTGTTCATTTTTGTTCACTCCGCATTTCGGTGCATCCCCGCATACAGCCGCATATGAGAAGTGCCTGTCTTACTTCTCGTTTTCATTTTTTTGAATTTCGGCCACCCTGAAATTTGGAGTATTTCAGCATACAGCCGCCTATGAGAATTCCCTGTATTGAGTCCCTTTTTCTTTTTCCTGTTCATTTTTGTTCACTCCGCATTTTGGGTGCATCCCCGCATACAGCCGCATATGAGAAGTCCCTGTCTTACTTCTCGTTTTCATTTTTTTGAATTTCGGCCACCCTGAAATTTGGAGTATTTCAGCATACAGCCGCCTATGAGAATTCCCTGTATTGAGTCCCTTTTTCTTTTTCCTGTTCATTTTTGTTCACTCCGCATTTCGGTGCATCCCCGCATACAGCCGCATATGAGAAGTGCCCTGTCTTACTTCTCGTTTTCATTTTTTTGAATTTCGGCCACCCTGAAATTTGGAGTATTTCAGCATACAGCCGCCTATGAGAATTCCCTGTATTGAGTCCCTTTTTCTTTTTCCTGTTCATTTTTGTTCACTCCGCATTTCGGTGCATCCCCGCATACAGCCGCATATGAGAAGTCCCTGTCTTACTTCTCGTTTTCATTTTTTTGAATTTCGGCCACCCTGAAATTTGGAGTATTTCAGCATACAGCCGCCTATGAGAATTCCCTGTATTGAGTCCCTTTTTCTTTTTCCTGTTCATTTTTGTTCACTCCGCATTTCGGTGCATCCCCGCATACAGCCGCATATGAGAAGTGCCTGTCTTACTTCTCGTTTTCATTTTTTTGAATTTCGGCCACCCTGAAATTTGGAGTATTTCAGCATACAGCCGCCTATGAGAATTCCCTGTATTGAGTCCCTTTTTCTTTTTCCTGTTCATTTTTGTTCACTCCGCATTTCGGTGCATCCCCGCATACAGCCGCATATGAGAAGTCCCTGTCTTACTTCTCGTTTTCATTTTTTTGAATTTCGGCCACCCTGAAATTTGGAGTATTTCAGCATACAGCCGCCTATGAGAATTCCCTGTATTGAGTCCCTTTTTCTTTTTCCTGTTCATTTTTGTTCACTCCGCATTTCGGTGCATCCCCGCATACAGCCGCATATGAGAAGTCCCTGTCTTACTTCTCGTTTTCATTTTTTTGAATTTCGGCCACCCTGAAATTTGGAGTATTTCAGCATACAGCCGCCTATGAGAATTCCCTGTATTGAGTCCCTTTTTCTTTTTCCTGTTCATTTTTGTTCACTCCGCATTTTCGGTGCATCCCCGCATACAGCCGCATATGAGAAGTCCCTGTCTTACTTCTCGTTTTCATTTTTTTGAATTTCGGCCACCCTGAAATTTGGAGTATTTCAGCATACAGCCGCCTATGAGAATTCCCTGTATTGAGTCCCTTTTTCTTTTTCCTGTTCATTTTTGTTCACTCCGCATTTCGGTGCATCCCCGCATACAGCCGCATATGAGAAGTGCCCTGTCTTACTTCTCGTTTTCATTTTTTTGAATTTCGGCCACCCTGAAATTTGGAGTATTTCAGCATACAGCCGCCTATGAGAATTCCCTGTATTGAGTCCCTTTTTCTTTTTCCTGTTCATTTTTGTTCACTCCGCATTTCGGTGCATCCCCGCATACAGCCGCATATGAGAAGTCCCTGTCTTACTTCTCGTTTTCATTTTTTTGAATTTCGGCCACCCTGAAATTTGGAGTATTTCAGCATACAGCCGCCTATGAGAATTCCCTGTATTGAGTCCCTTTTTCTTTTTCCTGTTCATTTTTGTTCACTCCGCATTTCGGTGCATCCCCGCATACAGCCGCATATGAGAAGTGCCTGTCTTACTTCTCGTTTTCATTTTTTTGAATTTCGGCCACCCTGAAATTTGGAGTATTTCAGCATACAGCCGCCTATGAGAATTCCCTGTATTGAGTCCCTTTTTCTTTTTCCTGTTCATTTTTGTTCACTCCGCATTTCGGTGCATCCCCGCATACAGCCGCATATGAGAAGTCCCTGTCTTACTTCTCGTTTTCATTTTTTTGAATTTCGGCCACCCTGAAATTTGGAGTATTTCAGCATACAGCCGCCTATGAGAATTCCCTGTATTGAGTCCCTTTTTCTTTTTCCTGTTCATTTTTGTTCACTCCGCATTTCGGTGCATCCCCGCATACAGCCGCATATGAGAAGTCCCTGTCTTACTTCTCGTTTTCATTTTTTTGAATTTCGGCCACCCTGAAATTTGGAGTATTTCAGCATACAGCCGCCTATGAGAATTCCCTGTATTGAGTCCCTTTTTCTTTTTCCTGTTCATTTTTGTTCACTCCGCATTTCGGTGCATCCCCGCATACAGCCGCATATGAGAAGTCCCTGTCTTACTTCTCGTTTTCATTTTTTTGAATTTCGGCCACCCTGAAATTTGGAGTATTTCAGCATACAGCCGCCTATGAGAATTCCCTGTATTGAGTCCCTTTTTCTTTTTCCTGTTCATTTTTGTTCACTCCGCATTTCGGTGCATCCCCGCATACAGCCGCATATGAGAAGTGCCCTGTCTTACTTCTCGTTTTCATTTTTTTGAATTTCGGCCACCCTGAAATTTGGAGTATTTCAGCATACAGCCGCCTATGAGAATTCCCTGTATTGAGTCCCTTTTTCTTTTTCCTGTTCATTTTTGTTCACTCCGCATTTCGGTGCATCCCCGCATACAGCCGCATATGAGAAGTCCCTGTCTTACTTCTCGTTTTCATTTTTTTGAATTTCGGCCACCCTGAAATTTGGAGTATTTCAGCATACAGCCGCCTATGAGAATTCCCTGTATTGAGTCCCTTTTTCTTTTTCCTGTTCATTTTTGTTCACTCCGCATTTCGGTGCATCCCCGCATACAGCCGCATATGAGAAGTCCCTGTCTTACTTCTCGTTTTCATTTTTTTGAATTTCGGCCACCCTGAAATTTGGAGTATTTCAGCATACAGCCGCCTATGAGAATTCCCTGTATTGAGTCCCTTTTTCTTTTTCCTGTTCATTTTTGTTCACTCCGCATTTCGGTGCATCCCCGCATACAGCCGCATATGAGAAGTGCCTGTCTTACTTCTCGTTTTCATTTTTTTGAATTTCGGCCACCCTGAAATTTGGAGTATTTCAGCATACAGCCGCCTATGAGAATTCCCTGTATTGAGTCCCTTTTTCTTTTTCCTGTTCATTTTTGTTCACTCCGCATTTCGGTGCATCCCCGCATACAGCCGCATATGAGAAGTCCCTGTCTTACTTCTCGTTTTCATTTTTTTGAATTTCGGCCACCCTGAAATTTGGAGTATTTCAGCATACAGCCGCCTATGAGAATTCCCTGTATTGAGTCCCTTTTTCTTTTTCCTGTTCATTTTTGTTCACTCCGCATTTCGGTGCATCCCCGCATACAGCCGCATATGAGAAGTCCCTGTCTTACTTCTCGTTTTCATTTTTTTGAATTTCGGCCACCCTGAAATTTGGAGTATTTCAGCATACAGCCGCCTATGAGAATTCCCTGTATTGAGTCCCTTTTTCTTTTTCCTGTTCATTTTTGTTCACTCCGCATTTCGGTGCATCCCCGCATACAGCCGCATATGAGAAGTGCCTGTCTTACTTCTCGTTTTCATTTTTTTGAATTTCGGCCACCCTGAAATTTGGAGTATTTCAGCATACAGCCGCCTATGAGAATTCCCTGTATTGAGTCCCTTTTTCTTTTTCCTGTTCATTTTTGTTCACTCCGCATTTCGGTGCATCCCCGCATACAGCCGCATATGAGAAGTGCCTGTCTTACTTCTCGTTTTCATTTTTTTGAATTTCGGCCACCCTGAAATTTGGAGTATTTCAGCATACAGCCGCCTATGAGAATTCCCTGTATTGAGTCCCTTTTTCTTTTTCCTGTTCATTTTTGTTCACTCCGCATTTCGGTGCATCCCCGCATACAGCCGCATATGAGAAGTCCCTGTCTTACTTCTCGTTTTCATTTTTTTGAATTTCGGCCACCCTGAAATTTGGAGTATTTCAGCATACAGCCGCCTATGAGAATTCCCTGTATTGAGTCCCTTTTTCTTTTTCCTGTTCATTTTTGTTCACTCCGCATTTCGGTGCATCCCCGCATACAGCCGCATATGAGAAGTCCCTGTCTTACTTCTCGTTTTCATTTTTTTGAATTTCGGCCACCCTGAAATTTGGAGTATTTCAGCATACAGCCGCCTATGAGAATTCCCTGTATTGAGTCCCTTTTTCTTTTTCCTGTTCATTTTTGTTCACTCCGCATTTCGGTGCATCCCCGCATACAGCCGCATATGAGAAGTCCCTGTCTTACTTCTCGTTTTCATTTTTTTGAATTTCGGCCACCCTGAAATTTGGAGTATTTCAGCATACAGCCGCCTATGAGAATTCCCTGTATTGAGTCCCTTTTTCTTTTTCCTGTTCATTTTTGTTCACTCCGCATTTCGGTGCATCCCCGCATACAGCCGCATATGAGAAGTCCCTGTCTTACTTCTCGTTTTCATTTTTTTGAATTTCGGCCACCCTGAAATTTGGAGTATTTCAGCATACAGCCGCCTATGAGAATTCCCTGTATTGAGTCCCTTTTTCTTTTTCCTGTTCATTTTTGTTCACTCCGCATTTCGGTGCATCCCCGCATACAGCCGCATATGAGAAGTGCCTGTCTTACTTCTCGTTTTCATTTTTTTGAATTTCGGCCACCCTGAAATTTGGAGTATTTCAGCATACAGCCGCCTATGAGAATTCCCTGTATTGAGTCCCTTTTTCTTTTTCCTGTTCATTTTTGTTCACTCCGCATTTCGGTGCATCCCCGCATACAGCCGCATATGAGAAGTCCCTGTCTTACTTCTCGTTTTCATTTTTTTGAATTTCGGCCACCCTGAAATTTGGAGTATTTCAGCATACAGCCGCCTATGAGAATTCCCTGTATTGAGTCCCTTTTTCTTTTTCCTGTTCATTTTTGTTCACTCCGCATTTCGGTGCATCCCCGCATACAGCCGCATATGAGAAGTCCCTGTCTTACTTCTCGTTTTCATTTTTTTGAATTTCGGCCACCCTGAAATTTGGAGTATTTCAGCATACAGCCGCCTATGAGAATTCCCTGTATTGAGTCCCTTTTTCTTTTTCCTGTTCATTTTTGTTCACTCCGCATTTCGGTGCATCCCCGCATACAGCCGCATATGAGAAGTGCCTGTCTTACTTCTCGTTTTCATTTTTTTGAATTTCGGCCACCCTGAAATTTGGAGTATTTCAGCATACAGCCGCCTATGAGAATTCCCTGTATTGAGTCCCTTTTTCTTTTTCCTGTTCATTTTTGTTCACTCCGCATTTCGGTGCATCCCCGCATACAGCCGCATATGAGAAGTGCCCTGTCTTACTTCTCGTTTTCATTTTTTTGAATTTCGGCCACCCTGAAATTTGGAGTATTTCAGCATACAGCCGCCTATGAGAATTCCCTGTATTGAGTCCCTTTTTCTTTTTCCTGTTCATTTTTGTTCACTCCGCATTTCGGTGCATCCCCGCATACAGCCGCATATGAGAAGTCCCTGTCTTACTTCTCGTTTTCATTTTTTTGAATTTCGGCCACCCTGAAATTTGGAGTATTTCAGCATACAGCCGCCTATGAGAATTCCCTGTATTGAGTCCCTTTTTCTTTTTCCTGTTCATTTTTGTTCACTCCGCATTTCGGTGCATCCCCGCATACAGCCGCATATGAGAAGTGCCTGTCTTACTTCTCGTTTTCATTTTTTTGAATTTCGGCCACCCTGAAATTTGGAGTATTTCAGCATACAGCCGCCTATGAGAATTCCCTGTATTGAGTCCCTTTTTCTTTTTCCTGTTCATTTTTGTTCACTCCGCATTTCGGTGCATCCCCGCATACAGCCGCATATGAGAAGTCCCTGTCTTACTTCTCGTTTTCATTTTTTTGAATTTCGGCCACCCTGAAATTTGGAGTATTTCAGCATACAGCCGCCTATGAGAATTCCCTGTATTGAGTCCCTTTTTCTTTTTCCTGTTCATTTTTGTTCACTCCGCATTTCGGTGCATCCCCGCATACAGCCGCATATGAGAAGTCCCTGTCTTACTTCTCGTTTTCATTTTTTTGAATTTCGGCCACCCTGAAATTTGGAGTATTTCAGCATACAGCCGCCTATGAGAATTCCCTGTATTGAGTCCCTTTTTCTTTTTCCTGTTCATTTTTGTTCACTCCGCATTTCGGTGCATCCCCGCATACAGCCGCATATGAGAAGTCCCTGTCTTACTTCTCGTTTTCATTTTTTTGAATTTCGGCCACCCTGAAATTTGGAGTATTTCAGCATACAGCCGCCTATGAGAATTCCCTGTATTGAGTCCCTTTTTCTTTTTCCTGTTCATTTTTGTTCACTCCGCATTTCGGTGCATCCCCGCATACAGCCGCATATGAGAAGTCCCTGTCTTACTTCTCGTTTTCATTTTTTTGAATTTCGGCCACCCTGAAATTTGGAGTATTTCAGCATACAGCCGCCTATGAGAATTCCCTGTATTGAGTCCCTTTTTCTTTTTCCTGTTCATTTTTGTTCACTCCGCATTTCGGTGCATCCCCGCATACAGCCGCATATGAGAAGTCCCTGTCTTACTTCTCGTTTTCATTTTTTTGAATTTCGGCCACCCTGAAATTTGGAGTATTTCAGCATACAGCCGCCTATGAGAATTCCCTGTATTGAGTCCCTTTTTCTTTTTCCTGTTCATTTTTGTTCACTCCGCATTTCGGTGCATCCCCGCATACAGCCGCATATGAGAAGTCCCTGTCTTACTTCTCGTTTTCATTTTTTTGAATTTCGGCCACCCTGAAATTTGGAGTATTTCAGCATACAGCCGCCTATGAGAATTCCCTGTATTGAGTCCCTTTTTCTTTTTCCTGTTCATTTTTGTTCACTCCGCATTTCGGTGCATCCCCGCATACAGCCGCATATGAGAAGTGCCCTGTCTTACTTCTCGTTTTCATTTTTTTGAATTTCGGCCACCCTGAAATTTGGAGTATTTCAGCATACAGCCGCCTATGAGAATTCCCTGTATTGAGTCCCTTTTTCTTTTTCCTGTTCATTTTTGTTCACTCCGCATTTCGGTGCATCCCCGCATACAGCCGCATATGAGAAGTCCCTGTCTTACTTCTCGTTTTCATTTTTTTGAATTTCGGCCACCCTGAAATTTGGAGTATTTCAGCATACAGCCGCCTATGAGAATTCCCTGTATTGAGTCCCTTTTTCTTTTTCCTGTTCATTTTTGTTCACTCCGCATTTCGGTGCATCCCCGCATACAGCCGCATATGAGAAGTCCCTGTCTTACTTCTCGTTTTCATTTTTTTGAATTTCGGCCACCCTGAAATTTGGAGTATTTCAGCATACAGCCGCCTATGAGAATTCCCTGTATTGAGTCCCTTTTTCTTTTTCCTGTTCATTTTTGTTCACTCCGCATTTCGGTGCATCCCCGCATACAGCCGCATATGAGAAGTCCCTGTCTTACTTCTCGTTTTCATTTTTTTGAATTTCGGCCACCCTGAAATTTGGAGTATTTCAGCATACAGCCGCCTATGAGAATTCCCTGTATTGAGTCCCTTTTTCTTTTTCCTGTTCATTTTTGTTCACTCCGCATTTCGGTGCATCCCCGCATACAGCCGCATATGAGAAGTCCTGTCTTACTTCTCGTTTTCATTTTTTTGAATTTCGGCCACCCTGAAATTTGGAGTATTTCAGCATACAGCCGCCTATGAGAATTCCCTGTATTGAGTCCCTTTTTCTTTTTCCTGTTCATTTTTGTTCACTCCGCATTTCGGTGCATCCCCGCATACAGCCGCATATGAGAAGTCCCTGTCTTACTTCTCGTTTTCATTTTTTTGAATTTCGGCCACCCTGAAATTTGGAGTATTTCAGCATACAGCCGCCTATGAGAATTCCCTGTATTGAGTCCCTTTTTCTTTTTCCTGTTCATTTTTGTTCACTCCGCATTTCGGTGCATCCCCGCATACAGCCGCATATGAGAAGTGCCCTGTCTTACTTCTCGTTTTCATTTTTTTGAATTTCGGCCACCCTGAAATTTGGAGTATTTCAGCATACAGCCGCCTATGAGAATTCCCTGTATTGAGTCCCTTTTTCTTTTTCCTGTTCATTTTTGTTCACTCCGCATTTCGGTGCATCCCCGCATACAGCCGCATATGAGAAGTCCCTGTCTTACTTCTCGTTTTCATTTTTTTGAATTTCGGCCACCCTGAAATTTGGAGTATTTCAGCATACAGCCGCCTATGAGAATTCCCTGTATTGAGTCCCTTTTTCTTTTTCCTGTTCATTTTTGTTCACTCCGCATTTCGGTGCATCCCCGCATACAGCCGCATATGAGAAGTCCCTGTCTTACTTCTCGTTTTCATTTTTTTGAATTTCGGCCACCCTGAAATTTGGAGTATTTCAGCATACAGCCGCCTATGAGAATTCCCTGTATTGAGTCCCTTTTTCTTTTTCCTGTTCATTTTTGTTCACTCCGCATTTCGGTGCATCCCCGCATACAGCCGCATATGAGAAGTGCCTGTCTTACTTCTCGTTTTCATTTTTTTGAATTTCGGCCACCCTGAAATTTGGAGTATTTCAGCATACAGCCGCCTATGAGAATTCCCTGTATTGAGTCCCTTTTTCTTTTTCCTGTTCATTTTTGTTCACTCCGCATTTCGGTGCATCCCCGCATACAGCCGCATATGAGAAGTCCCTGTCTTACTTCTCGTTTTCATTTTTTTGAATTTCGGCCACCCTGAAATTTGGAGTATTTCAGCATACAGCCGCCTATGAGAATTCCCTGTATTGAGTCCCTTTTTCTTTTTCCTGTTCATTTTTGTTCACTCCGCATTTCGGTGCATCCCCGCATACAGCCGCATATGAGAAGTCCCTGTCTTACTTCTCGTTTTCATTTTTTTGAATTTCGGCCACCCTGAAATTTGGAGTATTTCAGCATACAGCCGCCTATGAGAATTCCCTGTATTGAGTCCCTTTTTCTTTTTCCTGTTCATTTTTGTTCACTCCGCATTTCGGTGCATCCCCGCATACAGCCGCATATGAGAAGTCCCTGTCTTACTTCTCGTTTTCATTTTTTTGAATTTCGGCCACCCTGAAATTTGGAGTATTTCAGCATACAGCCGCCTATGAGAATTCCCTGTATTGAGTCCCTTTTTCTTTTTCCTGTTCATTTTTGTTCACTCCGCATTTCGGTGCATCCCCGCATACAGCCGCATATGAGAAGTGCCTGTCTTACTTCTCGTTTTCATTTTTTTGAATTTCGGCCACCCTGAAATTTGGAGTATTTCAGCATACAGCCGCCTATGAGAATTCCCTGTATTGAGTCCCTTTTTCTTTTTCCTGTTCATTTTTGTTCACTCCGCATTTCGGTGCATCCCCGCATACAGCCGCATATGAGAAGTCCCTGTCTTACTTCTCGTTTTCATTTTTTTGAATTTCGGCCACCCTGAAATTTGGAGTATTTCAGCATACAGCCGCCTATGAGAATTCCCTGTATTGAGTCCCTTTTTCTTTTTCCTGTTCATTTTTGTTCACTCCGCATTTCGGTGCATCCCCGCATACAGCCGCATATGAGAAGTGCCTGTCTTACTTCTCGTTTTCATTTTTTTGAATTTCGGCCACCCTGAAATTTGGAGTATTTCAGCATACAGCCGCCTATGAGAATTCCCTGTATTGAGTCCCTTTTTCTTTTTCCTGTTCATTTTTGTTCACTCCGCATTTCGGTGCATCCCCGCATACAGCCGCATATGAGAAGTCCCTGTCTTACTTCTCGTTTTCATTTTTTTGAATTTCGGCCACCCTGAAATTTGGAGTATTTCAGCATACAGCCGCCTATGAGAATTCCCTGTATTGAGTCCCTTTTTCTTTTGTCTGTTCATTTTTGTTCACTCCGCATTTCGGTGCATCCCCGCATACAGCCGCATATGAGAAGTCCCTGTCTTACTTCTCGTTTTCATTTTTTTGAATTTCGGCCACCCTGAAATTTGGAGTATTTCAGCATACAGCCGCCTATGAGAATTCCCTGTATTGAGTCCCTTTTTCTTTTTCCTGTTCATTTTTGTTCACTCCGCATTTCGGTGCATCCCCGCATACAGCCGCATATGAGAAGTGCCTGTCTTACTTCTCGTTTTCATTTTTTTGAATTTCGGCCACCCTGAAATTTGGAGTATTTCAGCATACAGCCGCCTATGAGAATTCCCTGTATTGAGTCCCTTTTTCTTTTTCCTGTTCATTTTTGTTCACTCCGCATTTCGGTGCATCCCCGCATACAGCCGCATATGAGAAGTCCCTGTCTTACTTCTCGTTTTCATTTTTTTGAATTTCGGCCACCCTGAAATTTGGAGTATTTCAGCATACAGCCGCCTATGAGAATTCCCTGTATTGAGTCCCTTTTTCTTTTTCCTGTTCATTTTTGTTCACTCCGCATTTCGGTGCATCCCCGCATACAGCCGCATATGAGAAGTCCCTGTCTTACTTCTCGTTTTCATTTTTTTGAATTTCGGCCACCCTGAAATTTGGAGTATTTCAGCATACAGCCGCCTATGAGAATTCCCTGTATTGAGTCCCTTTTTCTTTTTCCTGTTCATTTTTGTTCACTCCGCATTTCGGTGCATCCCCGCATACAGCCGCATATGAGAAGTGCCTGTCTTACTTCTCGTTTTCATTTTTTTGAATTTCGGCCACCCTGAAATTTGGAGTATTTCAGCATACAGCCGCCTATGAGAATTCCCTGTATTGAGTCCCTTTTTCTTTTTCCTGTTCATTTTTGTTCACTCCGCATTTCGGTGCATCCCCGCATACAGCCGCATATGAGAAGTCCCTGTCTTACTTCTCGTTTTCATTTTTTTGAATTTCGGCCACCCTGAAATTTGGAGTATTTCAGCATACAGCCGCCTATGAGAATTCCCTGTATTGAGTCCCTTTTTCTTTTTCCTGTTCATTTTTGTTCACTCCGCATTTCGGTGCATCCCCGCATACAGCCGCATATGAGAAGTCCCTGTCTTACTTCTCGTTTTCATTTTTTTGAATTTCGGCCACCCTGAAATTTGGAGTATTTCAGCATACAGCCGCCTATGAGAATTCCCTGTATTGAGTCCCTTTTTCTTTTTCCTGTTCATTTTTGTTCACTCCGCATTTCGGTGCATCCCCGCATACAGCCGCATATGAGAAGTCCCTGTCTTACTTCTCGTTTTCATTTTTTTGAATTTCGGCCACCCTGAAATTTGGAGTATTTCAGCATACAGCCGCCTATGAGAATTCCCTGTATTGAGTCCCTTTTTCTTTTTCCTGTTCATTTTTGTTCACTCCGCATTTCGGTGCATCCCCGCATACAGCCGCATATGAGAAGTCCCTGTCTTACTTCTCGTTTTCATTTTTTTGAATTTCGGCCACCCTGAAATTTGGAGTATTTCAGCATACAGCCGCCTATGAGAATTCCCTGTATTGAGTCCCTTTTTCTTTTTCCTGTTCATTTTTGTTCACTCCGCATTTCGGTGCATCCCCGCATACAGCCGCATATGAGAAGTGCCTGTCTTACTTCTCGTTTTCATTTTTTTGAATTTCGGCCACCCTGAAATTTGGAGTATTTCAGCATACAGCCGCCTATGAGAATTCCCTGTATTGAGTCCCTTTTTCTTTTTCCTGTTCATTTTTGTTCACTCCGCATTTCGGTGCATCCCCGCATACAGCCGCATATGAGAAGTCCCTGTCTTACTTCTCGTTTTCATTTTTTTGAATTTCGGCCACCCTGAAATTTGGAGTATTTCAGCATACAGCCGCCTATGAGAATTCCCTGTATTGAGTCCCTTTTTCTTTTTCCTGTTCATTTTTGTTCACTCCGCATTTCGGTGCATCCCCGCATACAGCCGCATATGAGAAGTGCCCTGTCTTACTTCTCGTTTTCATTTTTTTGAATTTCGGCCACCCTGAAATTTGGAGTATTTCAGCATACAGCCGCCTATGAGAATTCCCTGTATTGAGTCCCTTTTTCTTTTTCCTGTTCATTTTTGTTCACTCCGCATTTCGGTGCATCCCCGCATACAGCCGCATATGAGAAGTCCCTGTCTTACTTCTCGTTTTCATTTTTTTGAATTTCGGCCACCCTGAAATTTGGAGTATTTCAGCATACAGCCGCCTATGAGAATTCCCTGTATTGAGTCCCTTTTTCTTTTTCCTGTTCATTTTTGTTCACTCCGCATTTCGGTGCATCCCCGCATACAGCCGCATATGAGAAGTCCCTGTCTTACTTCTCGTTTTCATTTTTTTGAATTTCGGCCACCCTGAAATTTGGAGTATTTCAGCATACAGCCGCCTATGAGAATTCCCTGTATTGAGTCCCTTTTTCTTTTTCCTGTTCATTTTTGTTCACTCCGCATTTCGGTGCATCCCCGCATACAGCCGCATATGAGAAGTCCCTGTCTTACTTCTCGTTTTCATTTTTTTGAATTTCGGCCACCCTGAAATTTGGAGTATTTCAGCATACAGCCGCCTATGAGAATTCCCTGTATTGAGTCCCTTTTTCTTTTTCCTGTTCATTTTTGTTCACTCCGCATTTCGGTGCATCCCCGCATACAGCCGCATATGAGAAGTCCCTGTCTTACTTCTCGTTTTCATTTTTTTGAATTTCGGCCACCCTGAAATTTGGAGTATTTCAGCATACAGCCGCCTATGAGAATTCCCTGTATTGAGTCCCTTTTTCTTTTTCCTGTTCATTTTTGTTCACTCCGCATTTCGGTGCATCCCCGCATACAGCCGCATATGAGAAGTGCCTGTCTTACTTCTCGTTTTCATTTTTTTGAATTTCGGCCACCCTGAAATTTGGAGTATTTCAGCATACAGCCGCCTATGAGAATTCCCTGTATTGAGTCCCTTTTTCTTTTTCCTGTTCATTTTTGTTCACTCCGCATTTCGGTGCATCCCCGCATACAGCCGCATATGAGAAGTCCCTGTCTTACTTCTCGTTTTCATTTTTTTGAATTTCGGCCACCCTGAAATTTGGAGTATTTCAGCATACAGCCGCCTATGAGAATTCCCTGTATTGAGTCCCTTTTTCTTTTTCCTGTTCATTTTTGTTCACTCCGCATTTCGGTGCATCCCCGCATACAGCCGCATATGAGAAGTGCCTGTCTTACTTCTCGTTTTCATTTTTTTGAATTTCGGCCACCCTGAAATTTGGAGTATTTCAGCATACAGCCGCCTATGAGAATTCCCTGTATTGAGTCCCTTTTTCTTTTTCCTGTTCATTTTTGTTCACTCCGCATTTCGGTGCATCCCCGCATACAGCCGCATATGAGAAGTCCCTGTCTTACTTCTCGTTTTCATTTTTTTGAATTTCGGCCACCCTGAAATTTGGAGTATTTCAGCATACAGCCGCCTATGAGAATTCCCTGTATTGAGTCCCTTTTTCTTTTTCCTGTTCATTTTTGTTCACTCCGCAT
This sequence comes from Carex kokanica, assembly GCA_025461125.1. Lineage (NCBI taxonomy): Eukaryota > Viridiplantae > Streptophyta > Magnoliopsida > Poales > Cyperaceae > Carex > Carex kokanica. The sequence goes on from JAJGRX010000419.1 coordinate 18,690, forward strand.
TTCGGTGCATCCCCGCATACAGCCGCATATGAGAAGTCCTGTCTTACTTCTCGTTTTCATTTTTTTGAATTTCGGCCACCCTGAAATTTGGAGTATTTCAGCATACAGCCGCCTATGAGAATTCCCTGTATTGAGTCCCTTTTTCTTTTTCCTGTTCATTTTTGTTCACTCCGCATTTCGGTGCATCCCCGCATACAGCCGCATATGAGAAGTGCCCTGTCTTACTTCTCGTTTTCATTTTTTTGAATTTCGGCCACCCTGAAATTTGGAGTATTTCAGCATACAGCCGCCTATGAGAATTCCCTGTATTGAGTCCCTTTTTCTTTTTCCTGTTCATTTTTGTTCACTCCGCATTTCGGTGCATCCCCGCATACAGCCGCATATGAGAAGTGCCTGTCTTACTTCTCGTTTTCATTTTTTTGAATTTCGGCCACCCTGAAATTTGGAGTATTTCAGCATACAGCCGCCTATGAGAATTCCCTGTATTGAGTCCCTTTTTCTTTTTCCTGTTCATTTTTGTTCACTCCGCATTTCGGTGCATCCCCGCATACAGCCGCATATGAGAAGTCCCTGTCTTACTTCTCGTTTTCATTTTTTTGAATTTCGGCCACCCTGAAATTTGGAGTATTTCAGCATACAGCCGCCTATGAGAATTCCCTGTATTGAGTCCCTTTTTCTTTTTCCTGTTCATTTTTGTTCACTCCGCATTTCGGTGCATCCCCGCATACAGCCGCATATGAGAAGTCCCTGTCTTACTTCTCGTTTTCATTTTTTTGAATTTCGGCCACCCTGAAATTTGGAGTATTTCAGCATACAGCCGCCTATGAGAATTCCCTGTATTGAGTCCCTTTTTCTTTTTCCTGTTCATTTTTGTTCACTCCGCATTTCGGTGCATCCCCGCATACAGCCGCATATGAGAAGTCCCTGTCTTACTTCTCGTTTTCATTTTTTTGAATTTCGGCCACCCTGAAATTTGGAGTATTTCAGCATACAGCCGCCTATGAGAATTCCCTGTATTGAGTCCCTTTTTCTTTTTCCTGTTCATTTTTGTTCACTCCGCATTTCGGTGCATCCCCGCATACAGCCGCATATGAGAAGTCCCTGTCTTACTTCTCGTTTTCATTTTTTTGAATTTCGGCCACCCTGAAATTTGGAGTATTTCAGCATACAGCCGCCTATGAGAATTCCCTGTATTGAGTCCCTTTTTCTTTTTCCTGTTCATTTTTGTTCACTCCGCATTTCGGTGCATCCCCGCATACAGCCGCATATGAGAAGTGCCCTGTCTTACTTCTCGTTTTCATTTTTTTGAATTTCGGCCACCCTGAAATTTGGAGTATTTCAGCATACAGCCGCCTATGAGAATTCCCTGTATTGAGTCCCTTTTTCTTTTTCCTGTTCATTTTTGTTCACTCCGCATTTCGGTGCATCCCCGCATACAGCCGCATATGAGAAGTCCCTGTCTTACTTCTCGTTTTCATTTTTTTGAATTTCGGCCACCCTGAAATTTGGAGTATTTCAGCATACAGCCGCCTATGAGAATTCCCTGTATTGAGTCCCTTTTTCTTTTTCCTGTTCATTTTTGTTCACTCCGCATTTCGGTGCATCCCCGCATACAGCCGCATATGAGAAGTCCCTGTCTTACTTCTCGTTTTCATTTTTTTGAATTTCGGCCACCCTGAAATTTGGAGTATTTCAGCATACAGCCGCCTATGAGAATTCCCTGTATTGAGTCCCTTTTTCTTTTTCCTGTTCATTTTTGTTCACTCCGCATTTCGGTGCATCCCCGCATACAGCCGCATATGAGAAGTCCCTGTCTTACTTCTCGTTTTCATTTTTTTGAATTTCGGCCACCCTGAAATTTGGAGTATTTCAGCATACAGCCGCCTATGAGAATTCCCTGTATTGAGTCCCTTTTTCTTTTTCCTGTTCATTTTTGTTCACTCCGCATTTCGGTGCATCCCCGCATACAGCCGCATATGAGAAGTGCCCTGTCTTACTTCTCGTTTTCATTTTTTTGAATTTCGGCCACCCTGAAATTTGGAGTATTTCAGCATACAGCCGCCTATGAGAATTCCCTGTATTGAGTCCCTTTTTCTTTTTCCTGTTCATTTTTGTTCACTCCGCATTTCGGTGCATCCCCGCATACAGCCGCATATGAGAAGTCCCTGTCTTACTTCTCGTTTTCATTTTTTTGAATTTCGGCCACCCTGAAATTTGGAGTATTTCAGCATACAGCCGCCTATGAGAATTCCCTGTATTGAGTCCCTTTTTCTTTTTCCTGTTCATTTTTGTTCACTCCGCATTTCGGTGCATCCCCGCATACAGCCGCATATGAGAAGTCCCTGTCTTACTTCTCGTTTTCATTTTTTTGAATTTCGGCCACCCTGAAATTTGGAGTATTTCAGCATACAGCCGCCTATGAGAATTCCCTGTATTGAGTCCCTTTTTCTTTTTCCTGTTCATTTTTGTTCACTCCGCATTTCGGTGCATCCCCGCATACAGCCGCATATGAGAAGTCCCTGTCTTACTTCTCGTTTTCATTTTTTTGAATTTCGGCCACCCTGAAATTTGGAGTATTTCAGCATACAGCCGCCTATGAGAATTCCCTGTATTGAGTCCCTTTTTCTTTTTCCTGTTCATTTTTGTTCACTCCGCATTTCGGTGCATCCCCGCATACAGCCGCATATGAGAAGTCCCTGTCTTACTTCTCGTTTTCATTTTTTTGAATTTCGGCCACCCTGAAATTTGGAGTATTTCAGCATACAGCCGCCTATGAGAATTCCCTGTATTGAGTCCCTTTTTCTTTTTCCTGTTCATTTTTGTTCACTCCGCATTTCGGTGCATCCCCGCATACAGCCGCATATGAGAAGTGCCTGTCTTACTTCTCGTTTTCATTTTTTTGAATTTCGGCCACCCTGAAATTTGGAGTATTTCAGCATACAGCCGCCTATGAGAATTCCCTGTATTGAGTCCCTTTTTCTTTTTCCTGTTCATTTTTGTTCACTCCGCATTTCGGTGCATCCCCGCATACAGCCGCATATGAGAAGTCCCTGTCTTACTTCTCGTTTTCATTTTTTTGAATTTCGGCCACCCTGAAATTTGGAGTATTTCAGCATACAGCCGCCTATGAGAATTCCCTGTATTGAGTCCCTTTTTCTTTTTCCTGTTCATTTTTGTTCACTCCGCATTTCGGTGCATCCCCGCATACAGCCGCATATGAGAAGTCCCTGTCTTACTTCTCGTTTTCATTTTTTTGAATTTCGGCCACCCTGAAATTTGGAGTATTTCAGCATACAGCCGCCTATGAGAATTCCCTGTATTGAGTCCCTTTTTCTTTTTCCTGTTCATTTTTGTTCACTCCGCATTTCGGTGCATCCCCGCATACAGCCGCATATGAGAAGTCCCTGTCTTACTTCTCGTTTTCATTTTTTTGAATTTCGGCCACCCTGAAATTTGGAGTATTTCAGCATACAGCCGCCTATGAGAATTCCCTGTATTGAGTCCCTTTTTCTTTTTCCTGTTCATTTTTGTTCACTCCGCATTTTCGGTGCATCCCCGCATACAGCCGCATATGAGAAGTCCCTGTCTTACTTCTCGTTTTCATTTTTTTGAATTTCGGCCACCCTGAAATTTGGAGTATTTCAGCATACAGCCGCCTATGAGAATTCCCTGTATTGAGTCCCTTTTTCTTTTTCCTGTTCATTTTTGTTCACTCCGCATTTCGGTGCATCCCCGCATACAGCCGCATATGAGAAGTCCCTGTCTTACTTCTCGTTTTCATTTTTTTGAATTTCGGCCACCCTGAAATTTGGAGTATTTCAGCATACAGCCGCCTATGAGAATTCCCTGTATTGAGTCCCTTTTTCTTTTTCCTGTTCATTTTTGTTCACTCCGCATTTCGGTGCATCCCCGCATACAGCCGCATATGAGAAGTCCCTGTCTTACTTCTCGTTTTCATTTTTTTGAATTTCGGCCACCCTGAAATTTGGAGTATTTCAGCATACAGCCGCCTATGAGAATTCCCTGTATTGAGTCCCTTTTTCTTTTTCCTGTTCATTTTTGTTCACTCCGCATTTCGGTGCATCCCCGCATACAGCCGCATATGAGAAGTCCCTGTCTTACTTCTCGTTTTCATTTTTTTGAATTTCGGCCACCCTGAAATTTGGAGTATTTCAGCATACAGCCGCCTATGAGAATTCCCTGTATTGAGTCCCTTTTTCTTTTTCCTGTTCATTTTTGTTCACTCCGCATTTCGGTGCATCCCCGCATACAGCCGCATATGAGAAGTCCCTGTCTTACTTCTCGTTTTCATTTTTTTGAATTTCGGCCACCCTGAAATTTGGAGTATTTCAGCATACAGCCGCCTATGAGAATTCCCTGTATTGAGTCCCTTTTTCTTTTTCCTGTTCATTTTTGTTCACTCCGCATTTCGGTGCATCCCCGCATACAGCCGCATATGAGAAGTCCCTGTCTTACTTCTCGTTTTCATTTTTTTGAATTTCGGCCACCCTGAAATTTGGAGTATTTCAGCATACAGCCGCCTATGAGAATTCCCTGTATTGAGTCCCTTTTTCTTTTTCCTGTTCATTTTTGTTCACTCCGCATTTCGGTGCATCCCCGCATACAGCCGCATATGAGAAGTCCCTGTCTTACTTCTCGTTTTCATTTTTTTGAATTTCGGCCACCCTGAAATTTGGAGTATTTCAGCATACAGCCGCCTATGAGAATTCCCTGTATTGAGTCCCTTTTTCTTTTTCCTGTTCATTTTTGTTCACTCCGCATTTCGGTGCATCCCCGCATACAGCCGCATATGAGAAGTGCCTGTCTTACTTCTCGTTTTCATTTTTTTGAATTTCGGCCACCCTGAAATTTGGAGTATTTCAGCATACAGCCGCCTATGAGAATTCCCTGTATTGAGTCCCTTTTTCTTTTTCCTGTTCATTTTTGTTCACTCCGCATTTCGGTGCATCCCCGCATACAGCCGCATATGAGAAGTCCCTGTCTTACTTCTCGTTTTCATTTTTTTGAATTTCGGCCACCCTGAAATTTGGAGTATTTCAGCATACAGCCGCCTATGAGAATTCCCTGTATTGAGTCCCTTTTTCTTTTTCCTGTTCATTTTTGTTCACTCCGCATTTCGGTGCATCCCCGCATACAGCCGCATATGAGAAGTCCCTGTCTTACTTCTCGTTTTCATTTTTTTGAATTTCGGCCACCCTGAAATTTGGAGTATTTCAGCATACAGCCGCCTATGAGAATTCCCTGTATTGAGTCCCTTTTTCTTTTTCCTGTTCATTTTTGTTCACTCCGCATTTCGGTGCATCCCCGCATACAGCCGCATATGAGAAGTCCCTGTCTTACTTCTCGTTTTCATTTTTTTGAATTTCGGCCACCCTGAAATTTGGAGTATTTCAGCATACAGCCGCCTATGAGAATTCCCTGTATTGAGTCCCTTTTTCTTTTTCCTGTTCATTTTTGTTCACTCCGCATTTCGGTGCATCCCCGCATACAGCCGCATATGAGAAGTGCCTGTCTTACTTCTCGTTTTCATTTTTTTGAATTTCGGCCACCCTGAAATTTGGAGTATTTCAGCATACAGCCGCCTATGAGAATTCCCTGTATTGAGTCCCTTTTTCTTTTTCCTGTTCATTTTTGTTCACTCCGCATTTCGGTGCATCCCCGCATACAGCCGCATATGAGAAGTCCCTGTCTTACTTCTCGTTTTCATTTTTTTGAATTTCGGCCACCCTGAAATTTGGAGTATTTCAGCATACAGCCGCCTATGAGAATTCCCTGTATTGAGTCCCTTTTTCTTTTTCCTGTTCATTTTTGTTCACTCCGCATTTCGGTGCATCCCCGCATACAGCCGCATATGAGAAGTCCCTGTCTTACTTCTCGTTTTCATTTTTTTGAATTTCGGCCACCCTGAAATTTGGAGTATTTCAGCATACAGCCGCCTATGAGAATTCCCTGTATTGAGTCCCTTTTTCTTTTTCCTGTTCATTTTTGTTCACTCCGCATTTCGGTGCATCCCCGCATACAGCCGCATATGAGAAGTCCCTGTCTTACTTCTCGTTTTCATTTTTTTGAATTTCGGCCACCCTGAAATTTGGAGTATTTCAGCATACAGCCGCCTATGAGAATTCCCTGTATTGAGTCCCTTTTTCTTTTTCCTGTTCATTTTTGTTCACTCCGCATTTCGGTGCATCCCCGCATACAGCCGCATATGAGAAGTCCCTGTCTTACTTCTCGTTTTCATTTTTTTGAATTTCGGCCACCCTGAAATTTGGAGTATTTCAGCATACAGCCGCCTATGAGAATTCCCTGTATTGAGTCCCTTTTTCTTTTTCCTGTTCATTTTTGTTCACTCCGCATTTCGGTGCATCCCCGCATACAGCCGCATATGAGAAGTCCCTGTCTTACTTCTCGTTTTCATTTTTTTGAATTTCGGCCACCCTGAAATTTGGAGTATTTCAGCATACAGCCGCCTATGAGAATTCCCTGTATTGAGTCCCTTTTTCTTTTTCCTGTTCATTTTTGTTCACTCCGCATTTTCGGTGCATCCCCGCATACAGCCGCATATGAGAAGTCCTGTCTTACTTCTCGTTTTCATTTTTTTGAATTTCGGCCACCCTGAAATTTGGAGTATTTCAGCATACAGCCGCCTATGAGAATTCCCTGTATTGAGTCCCTTTTTCTTTTTCCTGTTCATTTTTGTTCACTCCGCATTTCGGTGCATCCCCGCATACAGCCGCATATGAGAAGTCCCTGTCTTACTTCTCGTTTTCATTTTTTTGAATTTCGGCCACCCTGAAATTTGGAGTATTTCAGCATACAGCCGCCTATGAGAATTCCCTGTATTGAGTCCCTTTTTCTTTTTCCTGTTCATTTTTGTTCACTCCGCATTTCGGTGCATCCCCGCATACAGCCGCATATGAGAAGTCCCTGTCTTACTTCTCGTTTTCATTTTTTTGAATTTCGGCCACCCTGAAATTTGGAGTATTTCAGCATACAGCCGCCTATGAGAATTCCCTGTATTGAGTCCCTTTTTCTTTTTCCTGTTCATTTTTGTTCACTCCGCATTTCGGTGCATCCCCGCATACAGCCGCATATGAGAAGTGCCCTGTCTTACTTCTCGTTTTCATTTTTTTGAATTTCGGCCACCCTGAAATTTGGAGTATTTCAGCATACAGCCGCCTATGAGAATTCCCTGTATTGAGTCCCTTTTTCTTTTTCTGTTCATTTTTGTTCACTCCGCATTTCGGTGCATCCCCGCATACAGCCGCATATGAGAAGTCCCTGTCTTACTTCTCGTTTTCATTTTTTTGAATTTCGGCCACCCTGAAATTTGGAGTATTTCAGCATACAGCCGCCTATGAGAATTCCCTGTATTGAGTCCCTTTTTCTTTTTCCTGTTCATTTTTGTTCACTCCGCATTTCGGTGCATCCCCGCATACAGCCGCATATGAGAAGTCCCTGTCTTACTTCTCGTTTTCATTTTTTTGAATTTCGGCCACCCTGAAATTTGGAGTATTTCAGCATACAGCCGCCTATGAGAATTCCCTGTATTGAGTCCCTTTTTCTTTTTCCTGTTCATTTTTGTTCACTCCGCATTTCGGTGCATCCCCGCATACAGCCGCATATGAGAAGTCCCTGTCTTACTTCTCGTTTTCATTTTTTTGAATTTCGGCCACCCTGAAATTTGGAGTATTTCAGCATACAGCCGCCTATGAGAATTCCCTGTATTGAGTCCCTTTTTCTTTTTCCTGTTCATTTTTGTTCACTCCGCATTTCGGTGCATCCCCGCATACAGCCGCATATGAGAAGTCCCTGTCTTACTTCTCGTTTTCATTTTTTTGAATTTCGGCCACCCTGAAATTTGGAGTATTTCAGCATACAGCCGCCTATGAGAATTCCCTGTATTGAGTCCCTTTTTCTTTTTCCTGTTCATTTTTGTTCACTCCGCATTTCGGTGCATCCCCGCATACAGCCGCATATGAGAAGTCCCTGTCTTACTTCTCGTTTTCATTTTTTTGAATTTCGGCCACCCTGAAATTTGGAGTATTTCAGCATACAGCCGCCTATGAGAATTCCCTGTATTGAGTCCCTTTTTCTTTTTCCTGTTCATTTTTGTTCACTCCGCATTTCGGTGCATCCCCGCATACAGCCGCATATGAGAAGTCCCTGTCTTACTTCTCGTTTTCATTTTTTTGAATTTCGGCCACCCTGAAATTTGGAGTATTTCAGCATACAGCCGCCTATGAGAATTCCCTGTATTGAGTCCCTTTTTCTTTTTCCTGTTCATTTTTGTTCACTCCGCATTTCGGTGCATCCCCGCATACAGCCGCATATGAGAAGTCCCTGTCTTACTTCTCGTTTTCATTTTTTTGAATTTCGGCCACCCTGAAATTTGGAGTATTTCAGCATACAGCCGCCTATGAGAATTCCCTGTATTGAGTCCCTTTTTCTTTTTCCTGTTCATTTTTGTTCACTCCGCATTTCGGTGCATCCCCGCATACAGCCGCATATGAGAAGTCCCTGTCTTACTTCTCGTTTTCATTTTTTTGAATTTCGGCCACCCTGAAATTTGGAGTATTTCAGCATACAGCCGCCTATGAGAATTCCCTGTATTGAGTCCCTTTTTCTTTTTCCTGTTCATTTTTGTTCACTCCGCATTTCGGTGCATCCCCGCATACAGCCGCATATGAGAAGTCCCTGTCTTACTTCTCGTTTTCATTTTTTTGAATTTCGGCCACCCTGAAATTTGGAGTATTTCAGCATACAGCCGCCTATGAGAATTCCCTGTATTGAGTCCCTTTTTCTTTTTCCTGTTCATTTTTGTTCACTCCGCATTTCGGTGCATCCCCGCATACAGCCGCATATGAGAAGTCCCTGTCTTACTTCTCGTTTTCATTTTTTTGAATTTCGGCCACCCTGAAATTTGGAGTATTTCAGCATACAGCCGCCTATGAGAATTCCCTGTATTGAGTCCCTTTTTCTTTTTCCTGTTCATTTTTGTTCACTCCGCATTTCGGTGCATCCCCGCATACAGCCGCATATGAGAAGTCCCTGTCTTACTTCTCGTTTTCATTTTTTTGAATTTCGGCCACCCTGAAATTTGGAGTATTTCAGCATACAGCCGCCTATGAGAATTCCCTGTATTGAGTCCCTTTTTCTTTTTCCTGTTCATTTTTGTTCACTCCGCATTTTCGGTGCATCCCCGCATACAGCCGCATATGAGAAGTCCCTGTCTTACTTCTCGTTTTCATTTTTTTGAATTTCGGCCACCCTGAAATTTGGAGTATTTCAGCATACAGCCGCCTATGAGAATTCCCTGTATTGAGTCCCTTTTTCTTTTTCCTGTTCATTTTTGTTCACTCCGCATTTCGGTGCATCCCCGCATACAGCCGCATATGAGAAGTCCCTGTCTTACTTCTCGTTTTCATTTTTTTGAATTTCGGCCACCCTGAAATTTGGAGTATTTCAGCATACAGCCGCCTATGAGAATTCCCTGTATTGAGTCCCTTTTTCTTTTTCCTGTTCATTTTTGTTCACTCCGCATTTCGGTGCATCCCCGCATACAGCCGCATATGAGAAGTCCCTGTCTTACTTCTCGTTTTCATTTTTTTGAATTTCGGCCACCCTGAAATTTGGAGTATTTCAGCATACAGCCGCCTATGAGAATTCCCTGTATTGAGTCCCTTTTTCTTTTTCCTGTTCATTTTTGTTCACTCCGCATTTTGGGTGCATCCCCGCATACAGCCGCATATGAGAAGTCCCTGTCTTACTTCTCGTTTTCATTTTTTTGAATTTCGGCCACCCTGAAATTTGGAGTATTTCAGCATACAGCCGCCTATGAGAATTCCCTGTATTGAGTCCCTTTTTCTTTTTCCTGTTCATTTTTGTTCACTCCGCATTTCGGTGCATCCCCGCATACAGCCGCATATGAGAAGTCCCTGTCTTACTTCTCGTTTTCATTTTTTTTGAATTTCGGCCACCCTGAAATTTGGAGTATTTCAGCATACAGCCGCCTATGAGAATTCCCTGTATTGAGTCCCTTTTTCTTTTTCCTGTTCATTTTTGTTCACTCCGCATTTTCGGTGCATCCCCGCATACAGCCGCATATGAGAAGTCCCTGTCTTACTTCTCGTTTTCATTTTTTTGAATTTCGGCCACCCTGAAATTTGGAGTATTTCAGCATACAGCCGCCTATGAGAATTCCCTGTATTGAGTCCCTTTTTCTTTTTTCCTGTTCATTTTTGTTCACTCCGCATTTCGGTGCATCCCCGCATACAGCCGCATATGAGAAGTCCCTGTCTTACTTCTCGTTTTCATTTTTTTGAATTTCGGCCACCCTGAAATTTGGAGTATTTCAGCATACAGCCGCCTATGAGAATTCCCTGTATTGAGTCCCTTTTTCTTTTGTCTGTTCATTTTTGTTCACTCCGCATTTCGGTGCATCCCCGCATACAGCCGCATATGAGAAGTCCCTGTCTTACTTCTCGTTTTCATTTTTTTGAATTTCGGCCACCCTGAAATTTGGAGTATTTCAGCATACAGCCGCCTATGAGAATTCCCTGTATTGAGTCCCTTTTTCTTTTTCCTGTTCATTTTTGTTCACTCCGCATTTCGGTGCATCCCCGCATACAGCGCATATGAGAAGTCCCTGTCTTACTTCTCGTTTTCATTTTTTTGAATTTCGGCCACCCTGAAATTTGGAGTATTTCAGCATACAGCCGCCTATGAGAATTCCCTGTATTGAGTCCCTTTTTCTTTTTCCTGTTCATTTTTGTTCACTCCGCATTTCGGTGCATCCCCGCATACAGCACTGCTATATGAGAAGTCTCGTCTTACTTCCGTTTTCATTTTGTGAATTTCGGCCACCCTGAATTTGGAAGATTCAGCATTACAGCCGCCTATGAGATCCTGTATTGCGTCCCTTTTATTTTCGGTCATTTTGTTCACTCCGCATTTTCGGGGCATACCCGCATATACAGCCCGAATATGAAAGTCCTGTTCTACTTCTCGGTTTTCATTTTTTGAGTTTCGGCCACCCTGAAATTAAGATTTCAGCTACAGCCCTATGAGAATCCCTGTCTGAGTCCATCTTTCTTTTTCCTGTTCATGTTGTTTTCATCCGCATTTTGCGTGAATCCACGCATACACTACTATGAGAAGTCCCTGTATTACTTATCGCTTTCATTTTTTTGATTTTCGGCCACCATGAAATTTGAGTATTTCCGCATACAGCCGCCTATGAGAATTCTTTTTTTTCTTTTTACCTGTTCAGAGTCCATCTATTTTCATGTCATTTTTCGGTAACTACTCCTTTGGTGATCCCCGCTACAGCCGCATATGAGAAGTCCCTGTCTTACTTCTCGTTTTCATTTTTTGAATTTCGGCCACCCTGAAATTTGGAGTATTTCGCATACAGCGCCTATGAGAATTCCTGTATTGAGTCCCTTTTTCTTTTTCCTGTTCATTTTGTTCACTCCGCATTTGGCATCCCCGCATACAGCCGCATATGAGAAGTCCTGTCTACTTCTCGTTTCATTTTTTGAATTTCGGGCCACCCTGAAATTTGGAGTATTTCAGCA
>JAJGRX010000469.1:7500-12500 GCA_025461125.1 Carex kokanica
AAGTCGGCTGAGAGGGGAGCCCAAGCGGGGTGATGTCGGCTGAGCGGGGAGCCCCAGCGTGGGGGCAGCGCAAAAGCGGGGGGATCCCAAGCGTGGGGGAGCCCAGCGGGGGGAAGTCGGCTGAGCGGGGAGCCCAAGCGGGGTGAAGTCGGCTGAGCGGGGAGCCCCAGCGCGGGGGGCGGCCACGCAGCGCGGGGCGAAGTCGGCTGAGAGGGGAGCCCAAGCGGGGTGAAGTCGGCTGAGCGGGGAGCCCCAGCGCGGGGGGCGGCCACGCAAAGCGGGGGGAAGTCGGCTGAGCGGGGAGCCCCAGCGGGGTGAAGTCGGCTGAGCGGGGAGCCCCAGCGCGGGGGGCAGCCACGCAAAGCGGGGGGAAGTCGGCTGAGAGGGGAGCCCAAGCGGGGTGAAGTCGGCTGAGCGGGGAGCCCCAGCGCGGGGGCGGCCACGCAAAGCGGGGGGAAGTCGGCTGAGAGGGGAGCCCAAGCGGGGTGAAGTCGGCTGAGCGGGGAGCCGCAGCGGGGGGCGGCCACGCAAAAGCGGGGGAAGCCGGCTGAGCGGGGAGCGCCAACGTGGGGGCAGCGCAAAAGCGGGGGGAAGTCGGCCAGCGGGGGGATCCCAAGCGTGGGGGAGCCCAGCGGGGGGAAGTCGGCTGAGCGGGGAACCCAAGCGTGGGCGCCGCCACGCAAAAGCGGGGGGAAGTCGGCCGAGCGGGGAGCCCAAGCGTGGGGGCGGCCAAGTTTGAAAAAAAAATTGAAACCCGAAAAAAAATTTTGAATTTTGAAAAAAAAATTGAAATTTGAAAAAAATTTGAAATTTGAAAAAAATTTGAAATTTGAAAAAAATTTGAAATTTGAAAAAAGTTTGAATTTTCGAAAAAATTTGAATTTTGAAAAAAAATTTGAAATTTGAAAAAATTTTGAAATTTAAAAAAAAATCGGTTTATCGGGTCAAGTTGCGTGCAAAACTGGTGAGATCGCGTAAAAAAACGGTGCAACACGACCGTTTATGACATGGGGGATTTTCAGGGGGTGGTAACCCTGGGCGTGGCTGGAGCCCCAAATCCAGTATTCCCCTATAGGGGGGCAAGATTTTCAAAAGGGGTGCCCCCCCATGTACATGCCCAAGGGTGTACATGCCCCCGCCGGTGCTTTGCGCTGGTGCTGCTGGCGCTCAGCGTCGGTGCTGCCATGTACATGCCCAAGGGTGTACATGCCCCCGCCGGTGCAGCCACGCAAAAGCGGGGGGAAGTCGGTTGAGCGGGGAGCCCAAGCGTGGGGGAAGCCACGCAAAAGCGGGGGAAGTCGGCTTAGCGGGGAGCCCAAGCGTGGGGGCGGCCACGCAAAAGCGGGGGAAGTCGGCTGAGCGGGGAGCCCCAGCGCGGGGGTCGCCACGCAAAAGCGGGGGAAGTCGGCTGAGAGGGGAGCCCAAGCGGGGTGAAGTCGGCTGAGCGGGGAGCCCCAGCGCGGGGGCGGCCACGCAAAGCGGGGGGAAGTCGGCTGAGAGGGGAGCCCAAGCGGGGTGAAGTCGGCTGAGCGGGGAGCCGCAGCGGGGGGCGGCCACGCAAAAGCGGGGGAAGCCGGCTGAACGGGGAGCGCCAGCGTGGGGGCAGCGCAAAAGCGGGGGGAAGTCGGCCAGCGGGGGGATCCCAAGCGTGGGGGAGCCCAGCGGGGGGAAGTCGGCTGAGCGGGGAACCCAAGCGTGGGCGCAGCCACGCAAAAGCGGGGGGAAGTCGGCCGAGCGGGGAGCCCAAGCGTGGGGGCGGCCAAGTTTGAAAAAAAAAAATTGAAACCCGAAAAAAAATTTTGAATTTTGAAAAAAAAATTGAAATTTGAAAAAAATTTGAAATTTGAAAAAAATTTGAAATTTGAAAAAAGTTTGAATTTTCGAAAAAATTTGAATTTTGAAAAAAAATTTGAAATTTGAAAAAATTTTGAAATTTAAAAAAAAATCGGTTTATCGGGTCAAGTTGCGTGCAAAACTGGTGAGATCGCGTAAAAAAACGGTGCAACACGACCGTTTATGACATGGGGGATTTTCAGGGGGTGGTAACCCTGGGCGTGGCTGGAGCCCCAAATCCAGTATTCCCCTATAGGGGGGCAAGATTTTCAAAAGGGGTGCCCCCCCATGTACATGCCCAAGGGTGTACATGCCCCCGCCGGTGCTTTGCGCTGGTGCTGCTGGCGCTCAGCGTCGGTGCTGCCATGTACATGCCCAAGGGTGTACATGCCCCCGCCGGTGCAGCCACGCAAAAGCGGGGGGAAGTCGGTTGAGCGGGGAGCCCAAGCGTGGGGGAAGCCACGCAAAAGCGGGGGAAGTCGGCTTAGCGGGGAGCCCAAGCGTGGGGTCGGCCACGCAAAAGCGGGGGAAGTCGGCTGAGCGGGGAGCCCCAGCGTGGGGGCGCCACGCAAAAGCGGGGGAAGTCGGCTGAGCGGGCAGCCCAAGCGGGGTGAAGTCGGCTGAGCGGGGAGCCCCAGCGCGGGGGGCGGCCACGCAAAGCGGGGGGAAGTCGGCTGAGCGGGGAGCCCCAGCGCGGGGTGCGGCCACGCAAAGCGGGGGGAAGTCGGCTGAGAAGGGAGCCCCAGCGGGGTGAAGTCGGCTGAGCGGGGAGCCCAAGCGTGGGGGAAGCCCCGCAAAAGCGGGGGAAGTCGGCTTAGCGGGGAGCCCAAGCGTGGGGGCGGCCACGCAAAAGCGGGGGAAGTCGGCTGAGCGGGGAGCCCCAGCGTGGGGGCGCCACGCAAAAGCGGGGGAAGTCGGCTGAGCGGGGAGCCCCAGCGTGGGGGCGCCACGCAAAAGCGGGGGAAGTCGGCTGAGCGGGCAGCCCAAGCGGGGTGAAGTCGGCTGAGCGGGGAGCCCCAGCGCGGGGGGCGGCCACGCAAAGCGGGGGGAAGTCGGCTGAGCGGGGAGCCCAAGCGGGGTGAAGTCGGCTGAGCGGGGAGCCCCAGCGCGGGGTGCGGCCACGCAAAGCGGGGGGAAGTCGGCTGAGAAGGGAGCCCCAGCGGGGTGAAGTCGGCTGAGCGGGGAGCCCCAGCGTGGGGGCGCCACGCAAAAGCGGGGGAAGTCGGCTGAGCGGGGAGCCGCAGCGGGGGGGCGGCCACGCAAAAGCGGGGGGAAGCCGGCTGAGCGGGGAGCCCCAGCGTGGGGGCAGCCACGCAAAAGCGGGGGGAAGCCGGCTGAGCGGGGATCCCAAGCGTGGGGGAAGCCGGCTGAGCGGGGAGCCCAAGCGTGGGGGAAGCCACACAAAAGCGGGGGGAAGGCACGCAAAAGCGGGGGAAGTCGGCTCAGCGGGGAGCCCCAGCGGGGTGAAGTCGGCTGAGCGGGGAGCGGCCACGCAAAGCGGGGGGAAGTCGGCTGAGAGGGGAGCCCAAGCGGGGTGAAGTCGGCTGAGCGGGGAGCCCCAGCGCGGGGGCGGCCACGCAAAGCGGGGGGAAGTCGGCTGAGAGGGGAGCCCAAGCGGGGTGAAGTCGGCTGAGAGGGGAGCCCAAGCGGGGTGAAGTCGGCTGAGCGGGGAGCCCCAGCGCGGGGGCGGCCACGCAAAGCGGGGGGAAGTCGGCTGAGAGGGGAGCCCAAGCGGGGTGAAGTCGGCTGAGCGGGGAGCCGCAGCGGGGGGCGGCCACGCAAAAGCGGGGGAAGCCGGCTGAGCGGGGAGCGCCAGCGTGGGGGCAGCGCAAAAGCGGGGGGAAGTCGGCCAGCGGGGGGATCCCAAGCGTGGGGGAGCCCAGCGGGGGGAAGTCGGCTGAGCGGGGAACCCAAGCGTGGGCGCAGCCACGCAAAAGCGGGGGGAAGTCGGCCGAGCGGGGAGCCCAAGCGTGGGGGCGGCCAAGTTTGAAAAAAAAAATTGAAACCCGAAAAAAAATTTTGAATTTTGAAAAAAAAATTGAAATTTGAAAAAAATTTGAAATTTGAAAAAAATTTGAAATTTGAAAAAAGTTTGAATTTTCGAAAAAATTTGAATTTTGAAAAAAAATTTGAAATTTGAAAAAATTTTGAAATTTAAAAAAAAATCGGTTTATCGGGTCAAGTTGCGTGCAAAACTGGTGAGATCGCGTAAAAAAACGGTGCAACACGACCGTTTATGACATGGGGGATTTTCAGGGGGTGGTAACCCTGGGCGTGGCTGGAGCCCCAAATCCAGTATTCCCCTATAGGGGGGCAAGATTTTCAAAAGGGGTGCCCCCCCATGTACATGCCCAAGGGTGTACATGCCCCCGCCGGTGCTTTACGCTGGTGCTGCTGGCGCTCAGCGTCGGTGCTGCCATGTACATGCCCAAGGGTGTACATGCCCCCGCCGGTGCAGCCACGCAAAAGCGGGGGGAAGTCGGTTGAGCGGGGAGCCCAAGCGTGGGGGAAGCCACGCAAAAGCGGGGGAAGTCGGCTTAGCGGGGAGCCCAAGCGTGGGGTCGGCCACGCAAAAGCGGGGGAAGTCGGCTGAGCGGGGAGCCCCAGCGTGGGGGCGCCACGCAAAAGCGGGGGAAGTCGGCTGAGCGGGCAGCCCAAGCGGGGTGAAGTCGGCTGAGCGGGGAGCCCCAGCGCGGGGGGCGGCCACGCAAAGCGGGGGGAAGTCGGCTGAGCGGGGAGCCCCAGCGCGGGGTGCGGCCACGCAAAGCGGGGGGAAGTCGGCTGAGAAGGGAGCCCCAGCGGGGTGAAGTCGGCTGAGCGGGGAGCCCAAGCGTGGGGGAAGCCACGCAAAAGCGGGGGAAGTCGGCTTAGCGGGGAGCCCAAGCGTGGGGGCGGCCACGCAAAAGCGGGGGAAGTCGGCTGAGCGGGGAGCCCCAGCGTGGGGGCGCCACGCAAAAGCGGGGGAAGTCGGCTGAGCGGGGAGCCCCAGCGTGGGGGCGCCACGCAAAAGCGGGGGAAGTCGGCTGAGCGGGCAGCCCAAGCGGGGTGAAGTCGGCTGAGCGGGGAGCCCCAGCGCGGGGGGCGGCCACGCAAAGCGGGGGGAAGTCGGCCGAGCGGGGAGCCCAAGCGGGGTGAAGTCGGCTGAGCGGGGAGCCCCAGCGCGGGGT
>JAJGRX010000642.1:0-17737 GCA_025461125.1 Carex kokanica
GACCCAAGTCGTGTCGTAACCAAAGGTCCAAACATATCCTGACCAAACGTACCATGACCGGTTACATTCCTATGTTTGATCATATTTAACTATTTTTTCGTAATTTAAATTTGTTTAGTGAAAATAATTCAGAAAAAATTTCAAAAAATGTGGAACGATTCTTAGAAATTTTAAAAGAAAGGACAAATGTTTGAAAAAAATTGGTGCTAAATTTTTTTTTTTTATTAAACTAATGTTAGAAAAAAAATATGTTCAGAATCCGGGGACCAAAATTATGTTCAGAATCTCCGGAGAAAGCATTTTCTAAATGTTCAGAATGTAATCAATTGATGGACTGGTGTGACAACACCACCAATTTCAATAACGCAAGTGTGAATTCTCAGACACAACATCACAAACAAGTTGCAAGATATAAAATTGAAGCATAAGTCACTTCGATTCTGAACCAACAATTAGTAGTATTAATTGTACTTTGTATGTTGAAGCATAAGTTACTTCGGACCGTGTACAGTCATGTTTTCTGTACTAGTGAAGTAACACCCTTAAAAAAAGGAACTTATAATTTTATCTCTCTTTAATTAAACACAAATTTAGGAGGCTTATACATTGCTAACATGTACATATATATATGTATATCACAGAGAACACCGTTCATCATAATGATCATCTCTCCAAGGAACAAATTCATGCATTTCCATTCCTTTAATCTATTTTTCACTTTTATCTATCACATCTTGCAAATCACTTTTTGTATAATTTTTCCAACGCAAATGGACCCCTGACACTTGATTGGATATTTTCCGACAAATCCACATCCTCTGAGATAACAGAAGATTTAAATTTAGATCCGCACCGTCTAGTCAGAATTCAGGCAAATCTGGCTCGAGGTGGAATGCACGAGCTCCCTTGATTTGATATTTGTTAAAAACCAGCTAAAGCCCATTTTAGAGCCATATTCATAGTTAGAATCAGCAGCTTAAAACAACAATTAAAGTATCATCTACATAGTTTAATTTTGATTAGAATAATAGATACAAGAAATTAAAATTTCCATGACCTTCCTAAATTTGATTGGAATTTGTGTGGAAATTTGACAACTAATTTAGCTATATCGGATGATAGGAACAGACGTAGGACCTGAATTTCGTGAAAAAGTTTATTTGAGTGGCGGGCCCCACAGGTAGAAAATTGAGGTATGACAGGAAAAATTGCTCTAATCTTCTAACAAATGCTACATAGTTTAATCCTCTAATCTTCAATAAATGACGACAACCACTGTCCTTAAAAAACAAAAACAAAAAGACCTCAAGGGGTATAATAGCATAATATTTTATTGTTATCGTGCTTTAACACGGTACTAATAGACTACGACGTCAACATTCTTTTTTGTTTGGCTGGTAACCAGCTGGCCTGGTGACATCGCTAACATCACTCTCGACTGATGTTTACTGAAACTTATAGAATCAGGCCTCCAGGATTCTGTCGACTGTTGCCACCCTCTGCACGACAACATAACACTCATGTCATTCTCTCTCAAACCTCTAGTCGATCAAGCAGTCAAACTCCCACCCAAGAAGATAAACATACGACCGGTAACTAAGTCATGCCGCTGTATTAGGCTCCACATGAAAAGAGATGATGGCATGACGGACACCTCTAGTATAACATCACTTATAAAGTTCATTTTAGTACATCAACTTTTAAATGGTACACTGAATCGCTTTTGATCTACCACTCCTTGTATGACTAAATTTTCCATTTTTTTCCTAGTATATAGAGATGATGAGGTTCTTTCAACGGAATCTGGGACGGTTCCGATGGGCATCGGGATCAAATTTGGTCCGATAGCCGGTTGGAGCTATTTGATCCGCATCAAGATTCACACAGACAACTTTAATTCATGTAGATCAAGTGCGAATCTAACCGGACATCCGATTGAATTTGATATGATGCCAATTAGACTGGTAAGATAAAGCTAAATCTTATTAAAGTAAGATAAATCTCATCATATAGTGTGTCGTACTGATATTGGTTTTGGTCGTTGGTTCTAGGAATTTTCTGAGTGCGTTCAACAGGCTCCAATGATGCGTTCTGAGTGTAAAATGATTCACAATTCGGGTCCCATGTCCCAACTTTCATAGTCAGTCATCTCCAGCCCGGTCTTCACGGGTACAATATAAAATATTTTGCTGCTACAAGATGGAATGACAGCTTGGGCTCGGTTGTTCATTCTTCCTTTATTACATTCACACGTGTTAGTAATCAAAGTGGAAAAGCACAAAAAAACACAGTACTAATACCAAGAAAATCTCAAAAGTGTGTTTCCCTTGTTTTTTTCATTTACATTCCTTAAAATCAAATAACTGGATAACAAGATGACAAATTGGCAATCCTTTTTCTTTTGTAATAAGATAGAAAGGGGTCAGTCTTCTAATACTATATTTTATTGATAAAGTAGACATACAATACAATCAAATGAGCCAAAAAAGCGTGAATGTTTTAATGAATTTTGAGCATAAAAAACGGAATAAAAGTTACATCTATCATAATATTACTTCACCAACCAACTCAAAAATAGAATAAAAATTGTCTTTAAAATTCAATTACATCTCTCTTCATAATATGAAACTTAGATGAATCTATTGCCTTAAAATTGCAGCTCCATTTCGTAGCAATTTACAGAATTTAGAAAGCTTGAATCGGATTAAAAACATAAGCGGCACGGTCTACTCTCATTTTGAATTCTTCGGTATTGCGATCTAGATTGGATTTATTATTGTGGACCATGCTATCCTGGAAATTTGCAAGTCATTTGCAGGTCAACACCAAAATACAGTTCTGTAATCATGCTATATTTTTTAAGAATTTTTAAAGTTAGTTGGCAAGGTGCCACTAACAATATTTGTATTAATAAAAGAAAATATTTCCATAGCACTAGAAGTATTTTTTTTTAAAGTAATCATTGTAGCAGCAACCATACGAATATTAATTGTGTCCTTTGTAGGGATATTAGTTCTGTAATCATTCTTGCTTTTAAAAGTAATCAAGAGCGAATAAAAAAAATGATATGGATTAAAAAAATAGCTAATTATTGGTAAGCATATGGATTAAAAAAAATTGTTGGCTTCTCACGTAATGGTGTGTGTGTGTGAGAGCTAATTCCCATTCATTTTTATTCATTACCCAATAAATTTTGATGTTTAAAGATGATTGTGTGCTAATGGCAAGAAATAAGCAAGATTTTTTTGTTGGCCAAATATGCATTAGGTTTTGTCTTCCAGGTGCCAGCACCATGCACATTAATACAAGGTTAGAGCATGGCATTATTTATTTTCTGTCTTGGTGCAAAATGATTCACAATTCGGGTCCCAACTTTCATAGTCAGTCATCTCCAGCTCGGTCTTCAGGGGTACAATATAAAATATTTTGTTGCTACAAGATGGAATGACAGCTTGGGCTCCGTTGTTTATTGTTCCTTTATTACATTCACAAGTGGAAAAGCATGCTATATTTTTTAATCATGCTATATTTTTTAAGATTTTTTAAAGTTAGTTGGCAAAGTTCCACTAACAATATTTGTATTAATAAAAGAAAAGTATTTCCAGAGCACTAAATGTATGTAATTAACGCAATATAGTTAAAGTAATCATTGCAGCAGCAACCATACGAATATTGTGTCCTTTGTAGGGATCTGTAGTTCTGTCATCATTCTTGCTTTTAAAAGTAATCAAGAGCATTCATTTGTGTTAGTAATCAAAGTGAAAAAGCAAGCAATTAAACACATTACTAAAACAAAGAAAATTAAATAAAATAACTGGATAAACAGATGACAAATTGGCAATCTTGTTTTCGTGAAAATATATAAGAACGGACCAAGTTCCTAATTTTATATTTTAGGGAGCTGATAACAGTACATGCGCTACGGTACCCGTACTATATAACTAGCATAACTATCTGGGGAACAACAAAAACTCCAGTACTGAATTTTTTTTCTAAAGTATTAATACATATGCAAGAAAGTATTTATACCAATGAGGTAAACAATGTTTGCGTCAATAATTGTCTCCTCAACAAAATCTCTCAAACATACCCGCGCCATAAATACCTGTGGGGACCACTCAAACTACATGGGGATACACATTTTTAGAGATGGTTTTTTTTTCTCCGTTCAATCTCGTCCATATTTCTGACAATCTATGACAATTTTCTCGAATCTAAAACCACAAACGTCTTCTATGCAATTTTCTTTTTCAAATGAGATTCATGATTACATACTTTCGGGCTCATCGTCACACAAGTATTTATACCTATACTTACAAGTATTTTTTACATATGATACTGGATGACGTCTGAAAGTATTAATGTCAATACCGCAAGTATTTATACTTATGCACTGAAATATTTATACCTATGTGGTCAATTATTTTTGTTAGAGAAAGGTTGACGCGGGATGATTGAGGAATGTTGATGCAGTGATACGGGGTCCCCACGACTTCATTGGAGGAAGGTTGACGCGGGGATGATTGAGGGAATGGAAAATGGATGATCATAACAAGCTACGTATCAAAGTATTAATATCTTATATTTATCTTCCAAGTATTTATATCTATGAAGGTTGACGCGAGAACGAGTACAGAGACTCAAAAAGGGAGGACCATATAATTAGTGGGGACCATAAAGGAAGAGGGCTGCAAACATTTTAGAATAATAATTAGTGGGACCATATAATTAGTGGGACCATATAATTAGTGGGGACAATATAATATCTTTTTAGAATAATTTAGTGGGGATCATATAATTAGTGGGAAACATAGTACATGATTTCTCTAAATGGATGTGGGATTTTGGGATACTGGAGTGAGGGTATTTAAATAATTATTCTATATTTTATTGATAAATTATAAATACGATACAATCAAATTGTATGAAAGTGAACAATGAGTATTGAGCATAAAAAAATAGAATAAATGTTACATTTCTGATAATATTTGACCGACCAACTCAAAAATAAAATAAAAGTTATCTCTAAATATTCGATTTAGTCTCTTTACATATGTAATATGAAAATTAGAGCTCCATTTCATAGCAAATTACAAAATTTAGAAAGCTGGGATTGGAATAAAAACATAAGAGATGCGGTCTACTCAAGTCTTCGTCCGACAAGAAAACAAGAGCACATGTCTGCAAGAAATTCTGGAATTATTATTGTGGACCCTGCTAGTCTAGAAATTGGCAAGTCATTTACAGGTCAACACCAAATACAGGTCTCTAGTCATTTTCCTTTATCACATTCACATGTGTTAGTAATCAAAGTGGAAAAACACAAAAAAAAAACACAATACTAATTAATACCAATAAAATACCAAGAAAAACACAATACTATTATAAATAAATGTGATGATCTATTTATTTTGTAACTCTCAATATTAATCCTCATTCATTTTCTCCTATCTCACCACTATTGTAATTCATACCCCATTATTCTTAGAATTCATTTCTCTATTTATTATTTTAGATGGCTTTTCACTTACAATTTGTGACCTATAAATAAAGGCTTTGTAATCTTGTATTGCACACATGAGAAATATAAAAATAAAGAAATTGTCATCTTTTATGTGTTATCTCTTGTTTATTATTCTTTGTATTTATTTTATAACACGTTATCAGCACGAGAGCTCTACTAGTTGAACATTCGAGATAACTTTGATATCTTCTATTTCAATTCCATTTAAATAAACAATAATTCTAATAGAAGTAATTGCTAAATGGAATATGCTATCAATTTATGTACATATAGTTTAAGATGATTAATATGGTTCATATAATTTCATATGAAGTGCATTTTTTGTATACTTGTCATGTTCACTAATTGAGTAATTGTTGGCTGTTGATCCCATTTCGGTATTTCTCCAGAAAAATTGTTGTGGGACAGATCTAGTATGCTTAAATATCTGAATTGACATATTTCTTCTGGTATATGTCCTCCAAGCATATTTTTTTCTTGCTAGGAGCATACTAAGATTAGATTCCATACCAATTGGAAGCTCTCCAGATAAATAGTTGTCCCCAATGTCTATGACATGTACACAAGAAATATTCAGCCAAGTTATCGGAAAGTTTCCAGTTAGATTGTTTTGGCTCACATCTATAATTTCTAAGATTGAGTCATTGGACCAAGGACAAATTGATCCAGAAAGCTTGTTATCTGAAAGGTCAAGCAACCAACGGTCTTGCCCAATAGACTTCTCCAACGGTAAGGATCCCTCTAAATGATTTCCACTTAACTTTAACGCCCAAATATCAGCACTTCCAACATGCAATTAGGTCAAACACCATTTAGTTCATTGTTACTGATATCTAACAATTCAAAACTGGTATTGCAAATGCTAAAAGGAATCTCTCCACTTATGTTATTATCATTTAACAATAATGTTGAACCTTGAGTAAAATTCAATTTGTCAGTGAAAGATCTATATAATTTATTATTTGATAGATCCATACATTTGGGAAAAGAAGGTTGAATCCTCGAAAAACTAATATGTATATCCTCAGTGAGATTGTTACTAGATAAATCTAGATTTTGGAGATTGCGTGTAGGGTTGAGAGGAAGAGGGCCTTCAAAATAGGTTTTTGATAAGCTCAGGGACAATAAATTTGGAATCTTAGTGGTAATGTTACCTGGTAATTCTCCGCCAAGATGGTTGTCAGATATATCTAATATTGAGAGTTTTTCATGAGTTAAAAACAAAGGTTGAAGAGGCCCGTGAAGAAGTTTTTGTGCAAATCTAATTTAATCAAGTTCGTATTATTTTCTAACAACAACCACACAGCTAAAATAGGACCCTTGGAGCCAGTATTAGAGAGGTCCAATGATCGGGCCAAAATATATAGCGAAAATTCATATCTTTTATTGCGGAAAATGGCTAAAAGTGAATGCAAAGTAGCCATTTTTCCAATTTATTTATCGCAAACGTGTTTTTAGGCTATTTTAGCAGTTTTTGGAGAATGTTGCTTATCTAGGCCAAAAATGGAGCAAATATGTTGAATTTAGGCAATTTCTGGAGTTAGCACAAAATCATTAACCACTGGAAGCATGCAACACCTTACACGAAATGCACAATATGCGAAATGACAAAATTACAGAAAATCCACTAAGTCAGGAGGTCATGCGGGGTCATCCTATGCCGCACGATTCGTGGACTGTTCAGATTCTGATCAAATCTCCACCATTGATGCTAATTTCAACAGAATCCTTCTAGAAGAGTGTGATTGCTTCAGGACCAAGAAGATGAACATAGCACTCCCTCTTAGAGAGAGTGATTGCTTCAGGACCAAGAAGATTCCTTCTAGAAGAGTGTGATCAAGCCTCCCTCTACACGACAACATAACACTCATGTCATTCTCTCTCAAACCTCTGGTCAAGCAGTCAAACTCCCACCCAAGAAGATAAACATACGACCGGTAACTAAGTCATGCCGCTGTATTAGGCTCCACATGAAAAGAGATGATGGCATGACGGACACCTCTAGTATAACATTACTTATAAAGTTCATTTTAGTACATTAACTTTAAATGGTACACTGAATCGCTTTTGATCTGCCACTCCTTACCGGCAGTTTTAATAATTGATTGATTTTAAATGGATGCAGAATTAAATGAAAATGACTAATATGTATTTGATTTGTTATAAAAAGCTTTAATAAAGCATTAATTTGTTTGCATAATCACTAATGATTTTTCCGAAATTGTTCTAACATTTTTATTTCAATTAGTAGATAATATTTGGGTTATAACAATTAAATTTGATCATGTCACGACCAAGTCGTGCCATAACCAAAGTACTAAACATATCATGACAAAACTTACTGTGACCGGTTATGTTCGTTGTGTATGATCATATTTAACTATTTTTTTCGTAATTTAAATTTGTTTAGTGAAAACAACTTATAAAAGTTATAAAAAATGTGGAACGATTCTTAGAAATTTTAAAATATTGGACTAATGTTTGAAAAAAGAATTGATGCTAAAAAAATAATATTTTTGTACTTAACCAATGTTAGAAAAAAAAAATGTGTTGTGCATGTCTTCATTCTGTTCCATGCCAGTTCCCATACTGTGTTTCGTGCCGTATCATGTCGTACTACTATGCTATGTCTTTTTTGCCGAGATTTGATGACAGCATGCGACATGCGAGTCATCACTAGTGGAAAAATGCACATCAGCATCGGCCTATTAGGATCGGACTTTTCAAAATTCGATACTGATCTATATATGAATCGGACTTTATAAATAACTGATCTTAAAAAGAACAATCAGGATCGGTTAAATATTAACAACCGCTCTTAAAAGTGC
The DNA here is from genome assembly GCA_025461125.1 of Carex kokanica. Lineage (NCBI taxonomy): Eukaryota > Viridiplantae > Streptophyta > Magnoliopsida > Poales > Cyperaceae > Carex > Carex kokanica. The sequence continues at coordinate 8,353 of JAJGRX010000642.1, forward strand.
TGGCTATATCAAAATCGGTTTTTTACAAAAAACCGAGTCTGATTATCTACTTATTAGCATCGGTTAAATTAAATAACCGATTCTAAATACTATTAGCATCGGTTATTTAATTAACCGACTCTGATTTCTTTGTTTTAGAATCGGGTTATTTTTAACCGATGCTGATTTCTTGCGAAAATTCGATTTTCTTCGAAAACTCAGCGCTCTCTCCGACTCAGAGGATACGAATTCCCCTAGGTTCCCACTCTCACTTCTCTCTCTCTCTCTCTCCCTTTCACTTTATCCCCACTTTCGTTCCTTTTTTAATTTTTGGCTTTCTCATTCACCTCGCATCTTCAAATCTCTCAAGAGCTGCACAAATCGTCGACACTCAGCAAGTATCCTCTCAAGAGCTGCACAAATCGTCGGCACTCAGCAAGTATCTCTCTCTCCGTGGCTCACTCTCTTTCTCTCGGTTCTGTCTTCGCTGCTCAGTAGGTTGAGGCGAGGGTTCCGACTCTCCGGAGGTGAGGTGAGGCGGCCGTGAGGTGAGGCGCGGTGAGGCAGCCGTGAGGTGTTGGGTGAGGCGGCCGTGAGGCGAGGCAAATAGGTGCGGTTAGGTGAGGCGATGCAGCCACCAGCCACCAGCCACCAGCCACCTATTTAAAATCGTGAGTTCTGAAAATTTTGTGAATTGGTAGATTAATTTTGCGATTTGGTGGATTAGTTTTGCGATTTGATGGATTAATTTTGAAAATCTCTAAATACCAGCCACCTATTTGGGGGATTAATATCAAGATTTTCGAATAACTTGGTCTGACAATCATATCAAGCAATTGGAAGGCGGGAGGGCTATCCAACTCATTCTCGATCAGTCGTCAGGTTCAGTTCTCGTACCTACATTTAATCTTTTGCCATACAGATCATAAATTAATCTGATGCGATCCCCCAAATAAATCATCTCATTCTCAGGTCGATTGATACACATTTTTGGAGCTTCAAACATTTTCTTTTGGATCACTAAAACTTGCCATTTTCTCAATATCTATCTTACGCGAAATGAAAATTGAGAAACAAGAGTATCAACGTACCTGAGATATATTTGTTGAGGTAAACTTTTGGGTCCAAAATGGGAACATTTAAAATTTTAGGGATCTAAATGACAAATACATTACACCTTGACCTTGAGTAGCTTCTTGTATCTGGATTCTGGAACCAAGCATAAATATAATGATATAAATTCCAAGCATGAACTACATACATACATATAGTACTAGTCACACCAACACCTTAGACCAACGGTTCTGTGTGCAAAAAGCAGCTCTCAAGGACCAAATATAAACATCTGTTGGAATCATGTTTCTTACAATAATTAATTGCAACAACTAACAAAATATGTTCTACAGTAGATAACTATGGAGGTTAGTTTTTTCTTCATCCAAATATTTCTTCATATTTTTTCGGCTACTGACAATTTCCATTTCCAGTAGTAGAATTGAAAGCTGATAACTACCCATTCATTGCATACTCAGGAGCCATGTAACCACTGGTATGAAATACAGAAATTGAATTACATACAACACTTTGATAGTGAAATTATTTTAATTATAAGACCCTACAATTAATTTTTGACAAAAGTGCATATTTTAGATCTCAGCAGATTTATTTGGGGGTTGAGCATATGAAAGAGGAAATAAATCTGCTGCGATCCGCCAAATATGCAGTTTTTGTATTTTTCAGGGCCAACTTTGAAAATGGCTAGAAAATAGTAGAAAAATATATATGCAGTTTTTGTATTTTTCAGGGCCAATTTTGAAAATGGCTAGAAAATAGTAGAAAAATCCGAATGATGCAAAGTTTGGCTCTAAACCATTTGTTTTTCTGTCCTTTATTTAATTGTGTAACTAAACTTTTGATTTGGGCTTTGGATCAGTCTGCACTGACTGATCTGTTACAAAGGGTCATGTGAAGCATATGGTACTTTGTTTGGATTTGAAGAAGTGAACTTTAGACAGCCACCATTTCTCACTGGATTACTCAAATTGAGTAATTCTTTTTTTGTTTTACTCATATGAGAGTGCTCTACTTTCTGGTAAAATTTCATGAAATTTGAGGCTTCCTATCTGTACCAGAAAGGGGTCTAAACACAGGGGTAAGCTGGGAACTGTGCTGGTATTTTGCTGGTTTTTTTCATTTTTCAAAGGCTGAATCTTTAGAAAATCATAGAAAATGCATAGAAAATGCTATGAATGTAAAATTTGGATCTAAGTTGTGTGTTTTTGAGTCCTCTCTCTAACTGTATCCTTTATTTTACCATATTACCCTTTTATCAGTAGGTTCTGTGCAGATTTTGGATTGTGGTTTTGTGGACTGTTTTCTGATAAATGGAGCAGCAAAGGTGATACAATCTATGACTCTATGAATTTTCATGATTTTACAAATTTTCTTCTTATGCCTAATGACCATGCAAAGGTAGCAAAGAAGTCATGTGTTCATGAAAATTGGTAGAGCATACTAGTGGTGTATAATTGCTTATTAGTTCTCTTTTATTTTGATTCTTTGCAGTGTGATCAATTAAGAGCTGATAATCTCATGAGGAAATTTGGACCAAGCCTTAAAAAGGTTCAATGATTTAAAACTTTTCTTTTAAGTAAAGAAGCTTCAGTTCAGGCACTTTTGGTTGTTTAGATTTGTTTTAAATTGTTTCTTTATGAAATGTTTGATATAGTTGTAAATTAGTGTACAAATGCTAGTTAGATGATTCTATGTAATTGTGATATTTTGATAATTCATTGTTATTATTTTGTTAAGTGACATGGCTGATGTAGTTTGATTAATTGTTGGAATTGTGATTGTTGAATATTATTTTGATAATTTTTTTGTTTGTGATTGTGGCATATTAATTATTGACCAGCTTTAAAAAAAAAAAAAATTAGTGTCGGTTATCTACAGTAACTGATGCTAAAAGTGTGAATTAGCATCGGCTATTTGTAAATAACCGATACTAAAAGTGTGAATTAGCATCGGTTATTTACAAATAGCCGATTCTAATTGAAACATTAGGATCGGTTATTGTAAATAACCGATGCTAATTCAAACTTTTAGCATCGCCTGTTTAACCGACCCAGATTACTTTCGTATTTGCATCGCTTGGGTCAGCATCGCCTCTAGGTCCGATCCTAATGTGTGTAAATAACTGATTCTGATATGTGTTTTTCCACTAGTACATGGCTGGTAACCAACACTCATGCTGTGTCGTTTGAGGTGTCACTTTTCTCACTCTAGGCATTGCTAGTTTTATCCAAATTAAACGTGGATTAGAATATTTTTATGCTAGATGCTTGCAGAGTAAAAAAAAAGAAAAAAATCCCCAACTAATAGTAGAACATGTTAAAGAAAAAAAATCATTAAAAACATATTTTTTTTGCTAGCTATTTAATATTACAATATAAGTAGTGCACTTTTTCTTGATGATTTAAAGATAATAAAAAAGGGTAGAAAAATATAATTTTAGCAGAAAAAAGGGGGAGTACAAACTTCTGCACAGAAAGAGACACTAGTACAAAAGACCCCTACACTGATCCTCAAACACCGACTGTTCTAATATGTAACTGTTAGTGTACAGATTGTGTGGAAAAATCATAAATAAGAAGAACTTTAACACTGACGGTTCAGTGGTAAACAACCGTCGGAGAACCAACACTGGCCGTTTTATATGAGAACCGTCTGTGTTACTCATAACCTACACCGATGGTTATATTAAAGAATAGTCAGTGTTGATGAGTTCATCAACACTGACTGTTTTATTAAGGGAAGCGTCAGTGTTGCCTTATCCTACACCAATGGCTCCTTTAATATAACAGTCAGTGTTGATAGTTTTGTCTACACTGACTGTTGGTTCAATTGATCCGTCAGTGTTTCTTTCACCTACACCGACGGTTCTCGTAATGAACAGTCATTGTTGACAGTTTGATAGAATTTTATCATTAGTTGCCACTTCAATATATGTCAATATTTGTGGACCGTTAATTTTCACATGAGACAATCGATGGTGGATCTACAATGAAATGATACCAATTTTTTTTTAAATTATCTAGGAAAAACATTGAACATCACCAACATAAAATTTCTGCTATTTGTTTATGTTTGAGTTTCGATCAACACGTGAAGTGTTTATAGCCCTTTGATGTTTCAATATTTCATCAACTGGATGTATATGTAAATAAAAAATAAAATTTGATCAAACTTTGCTACAAGAAACTAAATGCAATGCTCTTTAATTTCGACGGTTCAGATCGACCAATGGACGCCATATTTCCATGCACCTTCATTAACTCACAAAACTAGAGTTTATGTTGCATCTTCATGCATATATGATATTGAGTCACTCAAGAAACATGCATGTAGTAGTGTATGATTTCAATTAAATTACTAACTATAAAGTCTATATAAAATTATCTAAATAAACGCATCAACATGCCATTATATTTTATATACTTTTAAATGTATTAATATTTTATAAACACATCTTGAATTGTGTACATCTAATTCACTGGTATTAATTTGTAAGACCTACACTGACGGATGGTTACCAAGGAACAGTCGGTGTTGTAAACAATAACGACTCTTAAATGTATAACCGAAGTTGTTGAGTTTGTACACTGACTGTTCAATACGATCGAACTGTTAGTGTTGGTCATTAACTTAATTTAGCTAATTTTGTAAATCCAATTCTAATTTGACCATCTTTTCTTTTGGTCATTCCAAAATTTAGAGCTATATAATGAGAGGTAAGGTACATGATCAGTTGAATTACATATCATCAAGTTCTAAAAATGGAACATTTCAATATCCAAATTCTTAGAAGAAAAATGTGTAACAATTGAAGCGGACTTGAAGCAATGACAATGAAAAAGTAAAACGCTTTACTAGTCATTTTTGCTTGATTGATAAGTTAGTCTTAATTAAATATCATCTTAAAATTTCGGTTTTCCTACAATTTATCTGCTCTGTTTTTTTCCTATCAAAATAGAGGGCTTAGTTATTTTGGCAGGTATGGAAAATCGATTTTATATTAATTGTAATTAAACAAATCCGTTTTTGTAATCTAACTTTGACACTTTTTATTTCTTATCGAATTTTGTCCAAACAAATCCGTAACCTTACTATAGTCCTACCAAAATTGATTTTATATTTTAATAATATTGACAATGCTTTTGCAAATTATTTCAACATTTTTTAAAAACTAGAAAAACAAAATTATTAATATATTATTTTTATTAAGATTGAATGTTTAACATGTCATTTAAATTTTATTTGTTGCAACCATGAAATGTTGTTAAATATGAATCTTCAATCGGGTTTAAATTTGATAAATTGAATTTGTTTAAGAAGTCCTATGTTAATCAAAATCGTGGCATGATTGATGTAATAGACGATAGATGTGCCCATCGAACCCAAACCTGATCCAATGCGCATCAGACCTCCCCTCCTCCCCACAAATGAACCTATTAGAAGACTTAAACTCTCCCTTACATACTACATATTTTTTCATTTTAATTTATAGTAAATTGGGTACTTTATAAATATAAAAGAAGTTTTAGTAGAAAATAAATTGGGAGCTTGCAAAAATCAAGCTCACCTATTAAAATTATAGAGACAACTCTTCTCTTCGGTTTCTTCTCCAACAACAATGGAGATGATCTCCCAGCTGCTCAAATCGGTAACAACATTTTCATCATCCTCAAACATAGAAACATCTGCTCCCCATATAGATCTTGGAGGTGGCAAAGGTGGGAGACTCGCAATCGATAAACTATTGTGCATGTTAGCTACAGTTTCCATGTTCGGCCTATTTGATGGATTCATTTGTAAGCATACGAGTGCTATGTGGATGCACTTTGTTAACTCTTCGATGCATTCTTGATCATCTAATGTTGGATCTTTTAGTTCCACTACTTTTCCTTCACTCCAATTCTTCCATACCTTGAGTTATAATTTTTGGTCAAAAATTGTTTTTGTTAGTTAGCTCCTGTAATGAAACAACAAGTTTGTTTTGGACAACCTTAAGTTACAATGTATATAGTGTTCTGAAATTTCAGGAACTTGTATTAGGTAGAATCGAAACAGAATCTGCTAATTAATATGAAATTCTTTTTTCAACTTACATGATTTATCAGGCCTGACATGTACATGCTGCCTGGATATGAGCGTTTGATCGGTAGATTTTGTAGATCATTTCAGTGCATTCTTTTAGACTTAAAATACATAACTTCTTTTGTAGATATCAAGCGTTTGATCGGTAGATGCTACGATCAGTCATTCCAGAAAGATAGCGAATTTCTACCGTTTAAAATTCAGTGTGACAATAAAAACAGGTCCATGATCTCTGTCCAATACAAGAATGAGGAGAAACTCTTCGCACCAGAGGAAATCGCTGCTATGATCCTTTCAAAGATGAAAGAGATTGTTGAGGCTCACCTCACTAAGGTAGTGACAAAGGCTGTTGTCAGTGTCCCTGCTTGCTTCAGTGATTCTCAGAGACAAGCAATCAAGGATGCCGGAGACATGGCAGTCTGTCAGCAGAGGAGATTAAGGAAATGAAGGAAGCAGCAGATCGTTATAAAAAACATGACGAGGAGAACAAGGCGAGGGCTGTTGCACTGAATTCCCTTGAGAATTTTGCCTACGAAGTGAAAGCCAAAGCTAGAGATCCTAGTGTGTCTGCTTCGGACAAGCTAGATAGCGTTGGAGGAGGCTGCAGAGGAGGTCATTCCATGGCTAGACGGATAGAAGAAATTAATGATATGAAAAAGCAGCTTCAAACCACCAAAGATAAAGTAATTAACTTAGTGTGACTGTATTCTGTTGTTATTTCTACTTAATTATTAATCATTTTCTTTTCAAAATTTCGTACGTACTTGTGGACTTTTTGTATGATTTCTGCTTTTGGCCAGGCCAGCGTACGTGCAATAAATATGTATAAGACTCGATGATAAGATTTTTGCCTGATTGCATGTCACGAATTAAGTTGAAGTTGCAATTCTAACGTGTCATCCTTGCAAAAAAAAATTTCTTGATTTCAAAATAATTCAGTAAATTATACTAATTCCTTAATCATATACTAGTATCATGTATGTGCATTGCAACGGGAGACATATTAATTATAAGAGAACAAAAAAAAATTCTCATACAAAATGACATATTTTGATAAAAAAAGATAATTGTTCAACGATAAAAAAATAGAACAACATATTCTCATACAAAAATAAAGCTCATTCTTTAATGACATATTTATGAGCTTTCTTTTTGCTGGTACATAACAAGTTTTTTTTATTATGTTGCTTAACGGGGAAACAAAAGAAATAAAATGACATATTTTCATAAAAAAAATAAACTAATGAAAAAGATAATTATTCAAAAATAAAAATAGACCAACATATTCTCATACAAATGTAAAACTCATTCTTTAATATATAACATATTATTGAGCTTTCTTTTCATTGATACATATATTGGTGATCAATAACTGTTTTGGTTTTCACAGAATATATTGGTGATAAGGAAAAATATTGCAAATTATAATCCTTGAATGATAAGGAATACTACATATATGTGAAAATTTGTCATTTTTAAATGTAGTATTTTTTTTTTTTAAATAATCGAATACTACAAATTCAGCGATATCAATATTTTTTTAATCAAATCTAAATCGATTTAAAGAAATTGTTGTATACTTTAACATACTTTATTAATTTCTTTATTGGAATCATTGAGCAGCTTTTCTGCTCCTTCAATTCTAACTTTTTCGGCAGTATGCAATAAAACTTTCCTAAAATGGAAACAACAGCTTCATGGAAAATGAGTTGATGATTTGATACAAATTTTATAATATGTCATTTTGTGGTTTTTATTTAGGAAAATTTTAGAAAAAAATAGCGAGTACGTGTCACTAGTGGAGAAATAGCAATTAGGATCGGACTTATGGTCGATCATGTTATGACTATCAAGATCGGTCATTTAGTAACAGTCGATCCCGCTGTGACTATCAAGATCGGTCGTTTAGTAACAGCCCAGCCGATCCTGATTGTATTTTTTTTTAAATTATCTTTTAATGTTGCCAGTCCCCACCAAATTTGTTGGTCAATAATTAATATGCCACAATCACAAACACTTTGAACATGCTAACTAAACACAGCATATCATTATCTAAACACAATAATTAACAAAAATTATCTAAATTACATGTTATCCAAATTACATGCCATATTCTATCACTATTTTTATGGTCCATATTCTATCCAAAAACAGTGATTTTCTATCCATCTAAAAAAATAGTAAAAAGTTCCAAAAAATGTAAAATTTGATCTCGAAGCACATTTTAATGTGGAAATCATGTTGAGCAGTTCAGATTGGCTATTTAGACTTCAAAAACAGAGATCTACTTACTTCGCAACCCACCATAGCCCAACTCTCTCTCTCTCTCTCTCTCTCTCTCTCTCTATAATCTCTATATAAGACTATGTCATTCCTCGGAGTGGGACCAATGTGAGGAGCAAATTAATTAAGGGACGAAGAATTATCTAGAAAAGGACATTCATGCATGATGCATTCTTTCTTTCTCTTATCAAGATAATGAATGGGGTCAGAAAGAAAGAAATTAATATATTTTATTTATACTGATTTTCCGAAAACGAAAAAAACACTAGTATTTCTTGTTATTCTTGCAAATTTGTATAGAACTGCATGATTGTTCTTTAATGTTAGTTAGTGATTGCCCCCCAACAACTTCATTAAATCAAAATCACAGGAACTATTTATAACCAGATAATTTAGCAATCTCAGAAGGTGAAATATGAATACTAAAGTGTTAAATTTTTTACCACTTTATTTCCAAGTACCAGATTCATATAATCTATCCAATTTATTTATAGTGAATTTCCACCGATACAGAATTAGAATTTTTCAAAAACACAATTAACTATCTATTATAGACCGTGTACTTGGACGACTTCATTACACAATGGTACTGACAATTAATCCAGTTAGAAAAATCACTTGTAATGTTCTTCATTCTCAATTGGTAACAAGTGCTTAATTTCTGTTATCTTAATTGGTACTGACAATCCAAAAGAATGAACTGTGATGCTGATGCATGGATTCTGTTTTTCTACATTAAATAAACAAATTATTATTGGGTCTTGCAACAGAGGTATGCGCTGATCCGAGTTGATCCAACAGATTGGGCTGAAAATTGATCCGACCTGTTCAGCACAAAAATTGGGCTGAACTGACTTGGGCTCAAATTATGATTCTTTTAAGGCCCTGGTTTCACTTTTGACGGTCTAGAGCTGGAAGAAGCAAACAATTATGATCCTTTTAAAGCGCTGGTTTCATTTTTTTTTTT
>JAJGRX010000354.1:0-23687 GCA_025461125.1 Carex kokanica
TTTATAGACCATACATAGCATATTAGCATTTACCAGCCTAGAGATGTATACCTAGCTAAGATTTAATGACTATTAGTTATCACATTATCTCTTTTTTTAATAAGAGGAGGGTCCAATATCTTTATTTTGGGTGTTTACTATGCACTCCATATATAAAATTTTAATTACATAAAATCTAAATTAAAAGTTTAAAATAAAACAGTTTATGATTGATATTATATTTTTCTATGTGCACATAAATATTATATATTTGATTGGGATCATGAGTTTATAAAAATCTATCGATGTAGATAATTTCTTTAACTTTGATTTTTCAAGTTATGGAATTCCATCAAAATAATTTTCAAATGTAGTAGAGTTACATAGGCATGAAATATTAGGGTATTTGGACTTCCCTTTTAAATAATCTTTTGTTTGCGTTATTGCATATCTAGCATAGAGATTAGAGAAGAGAGCGCCAAACCGTTATTTATTACTTTTCTTTTGTTGAGAAGCCAGAAAAAAGTAGTTAATTGTCTCCCAAATTGTTGAATATACCTGATTTATATGGTTATTTTTGTGAGTAGGTAAAAGATTAACTTTTTTTTAAAATGGGATTAAGTTTTTCAATTTTAAATATTCACAAAAAAATCTTTCATTCAAATTTTCAACCAAAAACCTCATACACAAAAAAATATTATCTAATCACTAGATCAAAGATCAAAGATTGATTCTCCACAAAATCAATTTTTACACAAGCATGTTCAGTTCCAATAAATTTCAAGAATTATATGTTTTGGTTTTTCTCTATGAGCAAAAACTCAGGATGATTTTTCATTATTACAATTACCTGATAAACTTTACAAAATTGACATGTTAATTTTTCACAACTGCGGTTTCTGAACTTGAAAGTTGACAAGACAAGTATAACGATGAAGCTTATAAATACTCAAAAATATATATTACAATGGCAAAGAAGCAGCTTAAAAAACTACAAAAAAATTTACATTTCAAATATACCAAGTACATTTGTTTCCTTCTTCCCACTAATAACTTAAACAATATCCATCAAATAATCCAAAGAAAAACAAACAAATCAAGCTATACAACTGAATTCCATATCACTGCCAAAACCTCACCCAGGTATTAACTCAAATCGAGGGTAAAATCTCGGTTCTTGGTAAATAGATACGCCCATGAATCCTCAATATTTTCAATTGAAATCCTCAGACTAATGTAATATATTCAAATATTAAATAACCCCTCTTTACACCAAGCACGTTTTTCTCTTTCTCTGACAAACACCAACCTGTTGTCTAACTACTTTATGCAAAGTCATAAAGCACCACCAAGTCAATAATTAACTAGTGTGTAGGGTTCCTTTGGACATTTCGTGGCGATTGATCAGTGAGTCTTAGTGAACCACCAAGCTCAATCGGTACAAGTGGGACCAGAGAGTGTAATACATCGGTTATCAGTGGCCGGTAACTTGGTTCCGGTTGTACACATAATACAGCCACAGCTGCCACCTATATAAATTAGCATGTTTAGTTAGAGCAATATTTATTATTATTCTACTGCATGACTGGTCAAAAAGAAAACTAATTTGAAAAAAATAAGGAAAAATGTCAATGTTAGGGTTAGAAACCAAAAAAATATATTTAAGGTTAGAAGTGATTACCTGGTATAGATGTTTAGGGTCCATTGTATTCCTTATTACAGGATCAATGATGGTTGTAGTTTCGATCGGTCGTTAGTTGAGGCATTGCCTGAAAATCACATTTACCTAAAATATAAGCAAAATACTTGCTTCCCTTTTCGTATATCAAAAAACAAAGTTGCAATTCAAAAGGGACAAAAATTAATGTACCCATGTGACAATCGATTGGCACTGAGATGGTGCCATTTTTTCGACAGGTTTTCTTCCCATTAGAAGTTCCAGAAGAACCACTCCGAAAGCATAGACATCACTTTTCTCAGTTAATTTACCTAACAGTAACAAAAAAAATTCAAATCAATCATTGTCAATCAAATTCCCTGCAATAATGAATGACAATATGATAACTTCTTTGTATATGTTTGCATGCCTATATCTGGTAATGAAGCAAATCCTTGACATAATTTTATCAATAATAAGGGTTTAGAAGTATAAAATGAGAATGGGTTTACCATCTAGTAAGTACTCAGGAGCTACATAACCAAGTGTGCCAGAAAGCTTTACATGTGCTCTGTTCTGATTTCCACCAACAACTGCAAGCCCGAAATCAGAAATCTATTGCAAGAAGTTAAAATTAGTCAAACATCTCCTATTTTTAGAGTTTTAAATTCACAATTAAAAAATAGCATAAAGGTGGTTTTACTACCTTTGCATTATAATCAGAGTCCAGAAGTATATTTGATGATTTGAGATCTCTATGGATTATAGGGGGGTTGCAATGCTCATGCAAATATTCCAATCCTCTGCTTCAAATACTAAAAATTTCAGTATGACAGTTCAGAATAAGGGAAAATATCATATCTAATTTGTTAGAACCTCAACAGATATTATCTAACAAATAAGAAACAAAATTTAATCTTCTTCAAAAGGTATGATATCATCTATACTAATAAAGAACAACAAATTATCCCTTTCCATAGTTATCTAAAGTATCCTTCCATCCCTTTTTGTTTCTCTTAATAATAAGGGGATGTACGGACCTTTCGTAATCTTGAAAAAATTCAAAAAAGTGGGTACTAAGTAAAAACTTATGCTTATTTCCTGTTTTGAAGGGCAAAGGGTAAAAAAAAAATTGTTTTCTTGAAACATGCAAAAAATTGTATAGGAACTCACAAAACAGTATAAGTGAAACACACATTAACGTACAAATGATAGAACTAAATAAATCACCTTGCAGTATCTAAAGCGATTTTCATGCGCATATGCCATGTCAAAGCTGATCCATGAGATGAACCTACATACCGAATAATTTTCACAAATTCAAATCTAAAGTAAACATCTACGGAAAGTATGTGGATAAAATAAAAGCAAAATAATTACCGTGTAATTGGGTTTCAAGAGACCCCTTTTCCATTAATTCGTAAAGCAAGCGCCTATCTTCATGCAAACAATACCCCAAAAGAGATATTATATTCGGATGCCTTATTCTCCCAAGCAAATCCAACTCATTCTAAAATTCCAAAAGAAATCAGACACAAATTTTTAAAAATAAGTATTCCTGCACAATTACACCACAATACGGGAAAGGTCTAAATTACATCTGACACCTAATAAGATGTAGATTTTGGATATAAGGGCACCACCAGTAGAATCACATAGAATTTATCCTAATTTCAGAAAATGAAAACCCAATTCACAAAACCATTCCCTTATTACTCCGAGGTTCACATTTTTGTTCCAACTTGCAAGCAATCGACAAACCTTATTTACTTAAATTCAAATTTCATTACAAAAATAATAATTTCATTTTGACTTACCTCAAATTCTCTCTCACAATCAGGACCGCCTCCTTCCAACCTTTTAACTGCCCCAAGTAAACCACCTTCGAATTTGGCCTTATAAACGTACCCAAATCCACCAACCCCCAATAAATTACTCTCACAAAATTTATTCGTGGCTAATTCAAGAGAAGAAAATTCGAACATTGCCACCAACCCCTTTCTCGCCATCTTGAACGAATTAAACTTGCTTAGAATCGGTACCAGTGTTATCCCTCTAGAAGTAATTTCTGAAAATTATAGGACCACCAAGCGAAAGTCAACAAACTAGAGATAGATAAAATCAGAATTGAGTACTAATTTAGGTAATGTTGCATTAGATTAATACTGGAGAGAAGTCGTAGCAATGCAAAGACTAGAACTCACTACTCGAATGGATCCAATAGTAGTGTAGAGTAAAAATTAGTACCTGAGCTTTGTTTACCGTTCAAATTGAATTCTCCTGAGATTTTCGCCACAAGATCCATGCACAAACGGTCGATAGGAGAATCATGACAATGGCAATTGAGGTTAATATAATAGCTATTAGTAATTCTTTTTGAAAATGACGGCGCCTCTCTATTATGATTCTTTCACTGTGAAAAAAAAAAGTCAAATGAATTGTGAGATTTGAAAATTGGAAGATTCCTAGTAACAGCTTCGCTTGTTTCTTTTCTATCCTCACTGAACTTCGCATTTTTGGTGTGTAAAAAAAATTACAAAATCTAATAACCAGGTATCAGTTTTTTAAATAAAAAAAAAACAAAACAAAGGCAGAAAGGTGAAACGCACTCGCAAGTCAAAGATCTACGAAGTAAGAAAAGAAATTCTGAAAGCAACAAAGAAACCAGCAACACACGAACAATACAAAAACTAAAAAAAGAAAGAGAAAACCATCAAAAAGTCGCTTCATACTTCAAAAGGTATCTTAAATTGGTACTGGTAGGAGGCGCAGCCCCAGAAGTGGAGATACCGAGGAAAAACATCATTTTGTGGAGAAGATGGAGAATTGTGCAGTGCTGGGCCAAACGCGGGAACATCCTCTCCCATTTGAGACAGAAACTAGAAGAAAGAGAGATGCACAAACAGGAAGCACCCAAATGGGAGAGATTCGCAATGGAGGTTGGTTCATAGTATTTGCTTTGGTTTCTGAAAGAGAACCAAAAAGAAGTTCAAGCGAAATCAATCAGTAGAATGCAAGAGACTGCCATGAATTTTGAATTTTTTTTCGAGTACTCTCTCTCTCTCTCTTGCTTGTTGTCTCTCTGTCTCTACTATCGTGTAAAGATACTCTCTTCTCTGACACTAGGAGGTTTACAATTTATAAATTGTTTTTATTGAACTTCTATGGAGTGATGTCTAAAAAGGCCTACCTAGGTGGTATAAGGAGAAAAATTTATTAACGTAAAAAATTTAAACAAACGGAGAAGAGATAAAAACGCTGAAGTAGAAAGGGAAAGCGACTGTTCTGGCACGGAAAGCACAGGAGGGTACATCTCTTTTCCAGGATAAATTATTGCGTGCACTAGGTGCACCAGCTAACCATGCTCCAAATGAATTTGTTTACATTATTAAGTCATCACCAAGGTGTCATGACACTAGTCTCCCTGGTATGGTATCATAACGCACATGATTAAAAGCTACAAAAAAGGTCTTCCTTTTGACTAACTTTAATTAGATTTAAAAAATTCTACACAATTCTAAACGTCTTTAAAAACTGACACATTGATGTCATGATGATTTATAACTTTTATTTTTTTTACTATTTTACTTTACTTACCGGTTGCCGACATTTTTATTAATATCCAAAGTAATTACAAATATAATAAATATCCCACTACACGTCAGAATTTATAAAATATTCTATACCGGTCATTAAAATTGCCGGTTTCAATTTTTTGTCAGTACCGGCCATTTAATCGGCCGGGTACTAATATTTTTTTTTTTTTAGAGACACTTATGAATAGCAAGATGCGGAAATCTAACACTAAAAATTTGAATTTTTTTAAAATATTTGTTAGATTACTTTTTTATATATAATTAGCATATTTATACTAAAATACGCTAAAGTACTTGAAATTATGTTAAATTATGCTGAATTACACTAAATTACGCTAAATTACAATAATTATGTTAAATTACATTAAATTTTGCTAAATTACATTAAATTACGCTAAATTAGGCCGATTTCGTACCATCTTTCATAAATCATAAAAAATAGTAAAAAAAATTCAAAAATAATAAAAATTGGTATTCTACAAGTTCATTATATAACTAATTTACTGAGGTACTTAGATTAAATAATAGAAATGAAAATCTTAATCGAAAATTTCAACTCAAGTTTTGAGGCTCTTCCCTTTGTTTTTGGCAATTTTGAAATTTGAAATTTGACAAAGCGGGCATTGACGCATGTGTATTTTCGCAAGCTTTCCGAAAAGTGGTCATTTGCTGAAATTGGACACTCGAATGCCGTTTTATGACCGTTTGAAGTTTCGTCGTCGTTTTTGCTTTCTCAATGAAGATATCATCCTTATTCATATGTAATTTAGCGTAATTTACAGTATTTTAAAATAATTTAACATAATTTAGCGTAATTTAACATAATTCATCGTAATTTAACATAATTTCAAATAATTTAGCGTATTTTAGTATAAATATGCTAAATATACATCAAAAGAAGTAATCTAACAAAAAATATTTTAAAAAAAAAATTCAAATTTTAGTGTTAGATTTCAGCATCTTGCTATTTATAGTCTCTTAAAAAAAGAAATTAGTACCGGCCATTTAATGACCGGTATAAATATTTTTATAAATTTTCAACGTTTGTCGGTATATTTATTAATGAGGGATGCTTCGGTGGACATAAGGCACCTATTTGTAAAATGAGTACTATTTTCATTTCTCAAAGTTCAAACCGTCGATCCAACCGGTCAACAATTATTTCCATATTAAAATGTACTGTGGAGGGTCAAATTTTACATTTTTTTGAATTTTTTTACTATATTTAAAGTATTTTACACAATTCATATGGTCTGCATTTGACTAGTTTTTGTGAAATACTTAATAAATAGTAAAAAAATTCAAAAAAATGTAAAATTTGACCTCCAAGTACATTTTAATATGGAGATAATGTTGAACGGTCGGATCGACTGTTTGAACTTTAAAAATAAAAATAAAACTCATTTTACAAATAGATTCTTATGTCCAGCGAAGCAAATGCCTTTATTAATTTGTAATTAACTTTGGATATAAAAATGTCGGTACCAGTTGACATAACCTTTTTGTTTCGTGTATACTATATTAGTATATATTAGTGAGCTCTGAAAAATCTGATTTTTTTTTTTTTTTTTTAACTTCTTGTGCACCGTCTCAGCCAAGAAAGATAATTTTGTACCCTAAAATGAAAAATCTATTTTACTTCAATTTTGGTTTTTTTTTTTTTGCATGTTCAAAAGGAATTTATGGAAATTAATGGATATAGTGTTGAAGATTAATAACAAAATATGTATAATTGGATATGCAAGATTTGGATAGTTGTTGGAGAGACTTAGAAGCACTGTAGGGAAACTTATCATTTAGTCTCTCCAAGATTATAATATCAATCACATTAATATTTAATCAATTAGAGAATGCTAAGTGCTAAGTGCCGAGTCGCTTAAGAAATTGGGACAACAATATGTTATGATACAAAAATCACAAATATGTTTCATTTAATCATGTTGTTTTAGATAGTGAGTGAGGAGAGCTTATTTCGTGAGACTAAAGAGAATATAATAAAGATCTTTTTTAATTACTTTGATAATGTAAAAGAAAAAAAAAACTTACATCAACAACAATGGTCTAATATCGGAATTCGAATCACCGAACTGTAAATCCAATGTTCATTGGATTAGTGGATCTGAACCGTTCTTTTAACCTAACACGAATTTTAAAGGGGACCTCTACAGTCTAAATAGCCACCAAAGTGATGTACCCCACTTTACAGTACCGGAAAGAGAATATTTGTTTCCAATATTCTTCTTGCATTAAAAAGTGAACAAACAATCTGCTGTGTAATTTCAGTAGAACTAAGGTGCTCTTAAGCTCACCAAGCCCTTTGTGAGCTTAACTCAAAAACCTATCGGATTGACTTCAAACGACATTTTCAAATCGTTAGATGTTCAATCTATATTAAAATGTACTTGGAGACCAAATTTTTCATTTTTTGGAATTTTTTTACTATTTATTAAGCTGGTTTGAAAACCGCTGTTTTTATTAAATTTCTGAAGCATTGAAAAACAGCGGTTTTCAAACCAGCTTAATAAATAGTAAAAAAATTCCAAAAAATAAAAAATTTGGACTCCAAGCACATTTTAATATAGATTGAACATCTAACTGTTTGGAAATGTCGTTTTGAAGTCAATCCGATAGATTTTTGAGTTAAGCTCACGGTTTGACTTGGTGAGCTTAAGAGCACCTTAGTTCTACTCATGTAATTTTGTTTTTAGTTAAGAATCTCTCCTCTCTCTCATCCAGCTTTAACTTTTTTTTTTTTAAGGTTAGTGGCTTTAAATGCACACTAACAAGTTTTATTGATAAAAAACGGACTTACAACGGGTCAATGACCCTTCTTCCTAGATCTAAACTCTTTATTCTCCATAAAATCACGTAAACTACTATAATCAAACTAATCATACTTATCTAATCTAAAAAAAACTCTATTACCTGCTTTCTCCATCTCTATCCACGACCGGATCCACCTTTCGTCCGATAGCCGCCGGGCTCTGACGGCCGGATTGTCAGAGTAAATTTGATCCAGCTTTAACCTTTACAATGTAAATAGATATCATAATAAATTTGATCCAGTTAGGAGTAAATATGAACCGAAAAATAGTGGACTCTACTTTACAGTACTGGAGAGAGAATATTTGTTTCTAATATCATCCTTGTATTAAAAAGTAAACAATCAATCCGCTGTGTAATTTTGTTTTTAGTTAAGATTATCTCCTCTCTCTTATCCAGCTTTAATTTTTACATTAAATTGGATAAAACGGTACGTCATGCATTTCATTGTCGTGTCATATCATGCAACAATATTATTAATTATACAAATTTACATCTATATCACCGGATACATTTGACTAGTCACCACACCACCTCGCCATATCATTTTCTCTCATGTTGTGCATCTCATCGCTATTCTAATGCTAAGTTGCTGTTGCAAAAATCATCTATATTGAAAGGTTGAAACATTGACAAAATACATTTTTCATCATAGTAATGTAAAACAACTGACAGGTGCTATTGCAATAATCCTTTTGAAACACATGGGTATTTTAACACTTTGTGCAAATGCAATGACGATATTAATTTGTCTATTTTTCAAAGGGAAATGAAAGACATATATAGGTTAGAAAAACTGAGGAAAGCTCAAGTGATTGCAAGAGCCATGTGATTTATATTCTTATATATTAAGAGTGTTTAATTAATTAACTAGAAATGGAGCACGGCCTTCAAATTTTTAGAATAATACGTAGTGAGGACTTTTCAACTGGTAAAGATATCGACAATGTTTTTTTAACTTCATGCAGTGCAAGAGTTATTTGCTTTTCATTTTAACTCCGTTGTCATGCTATGCATGAAATCAAATCAACATTGTCTTTATCTTTATTTCTTTTCATCCTTGTTACATGATCCAATAGAACAATTAGAATTTGTGTTTAATACTTTCTCTCTTACGTATTGTACTAATTAAATGTTTGTTTGATTATAATAAATTCACATTTTTCTATCTGACATGGGACTATCTCTTCGCTCTCTCCTCTTGTTAGCAAATTTGTCGGGCTGGAATGCTCGTGATTGGTTGCATGTGTGGTACATTAACGAAGCATTAGAGAAAAATTGGACAATGTGTAAGAGAGTATCATAGACCGAAATTTTTATTTATAGCATAACAAAAAATAAATAAAACAAAACACTTTAGATTTGAAAAAATTCGATATTTACCCAGGCTGCTCATTGTCCTTGCGGCCTCAAAGACAAGGGGCCGCTCAATACCTCTGCGGCTCCAGTTTGGAAGCCGCACAATGCCCAGCGGCCCCCATTTTTTTTTAATTAGTCGTTTTTATAAGAATATCTTAATTGATTCAAGTGTCATAAGTTAATTTCCATCCACTACGCTGAGATATTAATTACCATTGGCCTTGACACGACAGACGATGCGTTCAAATATTAAAATCTCACAAAACGGACAGGACTCATAAATTTTCTCTATTTCAACCTTTGTGATTCAACCCCCTATTACTAATTACTGACGGATGGGTCCTACATTAAAACTTAGAAATACTTACAGATCCCACCTCATATTGTAGTAACTCACCATACTACCATAGGACTAAACAGAAGCAAACATAACGTAAACCGGTGTGCATGGTATTCGACGGCATTGTGCGGCCTCTGTACTAGAGCCGCAGAGGCATTGGGCGGTCCTGGTATTTTTCTAAATCCCATATTTTTTAGTTTATTTTTTTTAATATGGTATAAATAAAAATTTCGGCATCAAAGCTGAAATTTTTATTTTTATTATTTTAAAAAAAAAAAATAAACCAAAACACTTTTATTTTTTATTTTTTCGGATTCTACCCAGTCCGCAGAATACCGATGCGACCTCAAACAATTGGGTCCACACTATGCTGGTGCGACTCTAGTATTGGGTCTGCACTATGCCGATGCGGCCCCCTGGCTATATAAAGGAGCCGCTGGTACCATTTTTTATATCCATTTAAAGAAGCTTTCAATCCCTTCGAGCTCAGGTAAGTTTTCTTCTTCTTTTCTAGTTTTAATTTTTAGTTTAGGGTAGTAATTAGGTTTAGAGTTTAGATTTAGGATTTAGGTTTAGGATTTAAAATTAGGATTTAGGGTTTAGAATTAAATATTAATTTAGAACCAAATTTTAAATAGAATTGTACCAAAATTTAATTAGGATAAGATCAAAATTAAACTAGACCAATACCAAAATATAATTAGGTTTATTTTACCAAAATTAATTTTTTGAGCACCAAAATTAAATTGGACCAATACCAAAATGTAATTAGGTTAATTTTACTAAAATTAATTGTTGAAGCACCAAAATTAAATTAGACCAATACCAAAATGTAGTTAGGGTAATTTTACCAAAATCCTCATATTTTAAGCACTAAAATTAAATTAGACCAATACCAAAATGTAATTAGGTTTATTTAACCACAATTAATTGTTTGAGCACCGAAATTAAATTAGACCAATTCCAAAATGTAAGTAGGGTTATTTTACCAAAATCCTCATATTTGACCAACACTAATATAAAAAAATTATCAAATACAACATGACATCTAGTAGAGATATACCGTCTTCCAGTAGGGATGTACCGTCTTCCAATAGAGGTACACAGCATGACCCTATACCCACTCCGTACGAGATGTCCCAGTACATTGACGGCGCATTGGCAGATATTTTGGGTATCTGGAGTCGCACTGACAGGGTCAGCGACTTTTTGTGATACCCGAACGCGGAGCACCGGATTCTAGAGGCTGCCACTGGGGTAAGTTCTAAATTAGTCATATTTATAAAATAAAACTAATAACATCATTTTTTTTCTATGAATATTGAATGAACTTGACCTGGATTTTTAATTAAATGCAGAGTTTGGATGCGGTTACGGTTCGTCACAACCGCATGTGGCTAAAGTACCAGCCGGCGTACGGAGAGACATTGCATGCGATGAGATTGTTTTAGCTATCCAAAATGGGCAAGGAGAACCATGATAAGGGTTTATCTTCCGGACTCAATAGGTGATGGCGTCCCGAGACACACACCTTTCATCTTCCTCTTGCTGAGATAACAGTCACTGGAGTCCATGCAGACATCCAAGATCGAGGAGGTTCATGATAAGCCGGTTCAGGCAAAGGATGTCCAAGCGGAGGACGACGACCCTCCAGACTCATCAGATACTGCCGAGACGCCACTATCCAGGAAAAAGAAGCAGAAGATGGTATTTAGTCCTGACCCGTAGGTTTTGATTTGTATTTTGTTAGATATTTTGTCAGATTCTGAAACTTATTTGTTAGATAATGTCACTTATTTATTTTGTGGCTTTGTTATTTTTTTTATTTGTTGTTTTGTTATTTATTTATGTTGTTCCTTATATCATTATTTCTCTGTACACAAACGATATTCCAAACGAACGACATTTCCAAAATATTGGATCCTACAAGCTAAATATATTTTACCACTAAACAACATTTAAAACAAAAACCAAAACAAATAAAACAATTTTAAAAACTAAAATCTAAACAAATAAAATAATTTTAAAAACAAAAACCAATACAAAAATAACAGATTTCATATTTGAAAAAAAGGGGGCTGCATCGGCATAGTTGGGACCCCATTGTTTTGGGCTGCACGGGTGTTATGTGGCCTGGGTAGAATCCGAAAAACCCAAAAATGGAGTATTTTGGTTTTTTTTTTTTGAAAAAAATGTTATATACAAAAATTTCGGGTATCAGAGATACCAATTTTAGTAGTGTGAATATATATCATGCTTGCTTGTATATCTATCATATTCTAGTTTTTTTATTATATTGTTTGTATGATCAGATATTTCTACAATTTTTTTACAATAATTAGCACCTAATTAGCCATTTGTGCTTCCACACAGAGATTTTTGATAGTGAATTAGACAAAGCAAATAGCTGGCGTCAAATTTTTTTTTTTCGTTTTACCTTTAACAGTTTTCTTTTAAATTTTTTGCTCAGTCAATTTTACGAGTGCGTATCCTCTGAGATATCTCAACTTTTATGTGACCGACATGTCCTGTGCCTATTTGGGAATAGCGCAGGGGGCAGTATTATTTATGCTTCGAGATTCATGTATAACGTATTTGAATGGTTGCAATTTTTCATAAAGTCACGCAAAGTTTGAGATATCTCAGAGGATGACGAATTTCAATTTTACCATATTAGATGACTCGCTGTAAAACGGAACTAAGATTATGGCTAGGTAAATAAGATAGCATTTAACCAACTTCATAGCTATATAAAATATTTTAAACTAGGGTAATTAATGATCCATTGACACAGATGACATAAAATATAACTTATATTTTTAAAATCCAACAAGAAAAACGTAATCCATACTTTATTTAAGTTTTGATCATTCATCAAATGACATAAAATCTGCAACGATCCATATTTAACAACATTTCACGGTTCATCAAATAAAATTTAAATGACATAAAAACTAGTAAACATTCAATCTTAATGAAAAAAATACAATATATTATTTTTTTATACAAAGAGGTGTTAATTAGTACCGTTGTAATTTATAAAAAAATTCATATAATTGCCAGAATTTTTTTTATATAAATAATAAAAATACAAAATATTATATTTTTCAGATAAGAAAATAAAGAAAACGGTATAATAAGTTCAGATATCTATATCTATATATTGCTTATAAAGAGCTACAAATTAATTGTACTTTATCATATTTTTAATAATCATTTATATTTGTATCTGCACCTTTTTTTATACAAAATACAGAATGGTTTTAATATAATATTTGTTCAGTCTACAACTAATTAATTTCCGTTGAACATGACATGTTATCAACTCATTTTCTGGACAAAAGAAAATTACCCATTTTTTTAATTTCTAGCGTGTACCGGTGACAAAATATTGTTTGTACTTGATTCCACATCTTACCGGGGCCTTAATTAAGTGATAATCCTTTTCATTTCAGTCATTGAATTTTTGCATTTAGCATTGGGTCCCTTTGTGTTAATTAGTACCGTTATAATTTATTATGGAGATTAAACTGGACAAATCATTTAAGTTCAACGCGTTGATAATTAACACCGAGTCATTTAATTAAATCTCAACTCGATATGACTAATTAATGGAATTATTCTAATATCGTCCACATCAGCTGTTGTTTGATTGTCTATATTTATTATATATATCACACCTCTGTTTCACATTAATACAATAAAATAGTGATGTTATAACATTCTGTGGCTCAAAAAATTTATTAAATTGGAACCTCTTTTTAACAATAGACATAATTTTTCTTCTTGGCAAAACAATGGAGCTAACAACTTCGTAAAGCTACGCAGAGTTGCAGGTTTGAAATTCAAAAGAAACATTTTTTTTAGATATTAAATTGTTAAATGGCTTCTACATTTGTTCAAAAATTGAGTTGCACGGTAATGAAATTATCTCAGGATGCGATTATCGCCACATAGCGGCATTAGGGCTGATTAATGAGCGAGCATGAGCGAGTTAGGGTATGCTCATGCTCGGCTAATTAGCTTAATGAGCGAGTTGTTAATGAGCAAGTTAGAGCGAGTTGTTAATGAGCGAGTTGTTAATAAGCATGTTGTTAATGAGCGAGTTATGAGCGAGTTGCCGAGTTGCTTTAGGTGATAAGATTTTGCAGCCGCACCGAAAACTTTCCAAAATTTTCAGTTAAAAGTTCAAAACCAAATAATATTCATTATTATTCACTCTTGTTCAAGGCTACAAGCTATAGTAGCTGGGCCTGGGCCTGTAGTTAATCTGTTAATGGATATTACGGATGGTTCTGGAGCCTATTTTCTTTAGCCCAGCGATCCTATGGCATGCATGCTTCAAACTTGCTTCTTGGTCATTCCAAAAAAAAAAGAATCATGAGATTAGATGTGGCATGATTTATGTAACTCAGTTCTTAATGAGCTAATGAGCGAGTTATGAGCGAGTTGGGGTATGCTCATGCTGGGCTCATTAAATAAATGAGCGAGTTGTTAATGAGCGAGTTATAGCAAGTTGTTAATGAGCATTTAGCAAGCAAGTTATGAGCGAGTTACGAGTTATGAGCAATTTACTCACTCCTAGCGGCATAGCCACGCTGTTTTCCATTTGAGTCCTTCCAAATATCAATATCTGTGTTTATTCGAACTTGTTTATTTTGTCGTCCCCTTCAAATTATCCTTTCTTCTTATTTTATCCCATAAAATTTACCATAGTTCATTAAGATGCTAAATATCTAGGTACGTAAAAAAAGTCACAGTGTGATTAGATTCGTCCATGTGGCAGTCACATAACATCACTCGTAAATCGTATGTCGCATGTCGTGACCACCTTTCAGAATAATTGACACGGCACGCAATGCGATGATTAAATCATTGAAAGACTTCGTTTGGGAGAGCATAATAATATTCTCCAAAACAGCAAATCAGCAATGAGCTACTAATATTTTGCCATCGGTTCCCAGCAGTCAATGTATGCTCCGTTACTATTAAAATCTGTAAAATCAGTCGGCGAGTGATTAATGGCAGACTTCCTTTTGGGGAATCCGTGACAAAGCAGAAGGATTCCATTTCTTGCCGAAATTTTTATTAATAGAAAAAACAAAACAAAAATATCAAGAATAAGAATAAGAAACAGTTTCGTTAGATTTTAAAAAATAAAAAAAATATTATGGTTTGTAACGTCCAGGGTATTGTAGCTGGACGTTATAAATCATAACGTCTCAGTTAATCCGATCGCTAATAATCTCTAATTAACAAAAAACACTGTAGCTGGACGTTATGGTCTATAACGTTCAGATACAGTGATTTTTATTTTTTTTTGCTTTGCTGCTTCGTTTGTGAATTTTTTTTTAAAAAAACAATGTAGCTGGACGTTATAGATCATAACGTTCAGCTACAGTGTTTATTTTAGGTTAATTAGCGGTAACTTGATTTCGTTAAGCGGGCCGTTATGGTCTATCACGTCCCCTGGACGTTATGGACTATCACGTCCCCTGAACGTTATAGACTATCACGTTTTTCCTACAAATCGAATTTTCACAAAATGCTTCCTCATTATCGATATTTTTTTATTAATTTTTCTATTAATAAAAAATTCGGCATTTCTTGTAAGAAGCGGCCAAATGACGTAGTGTTAAGCGTTATCCTTTCTAAAATAAACTAATAATAGTAATAGTAATGCCTCGTTAGTCGTTATCGAAAGAAACAAAAAAGTATTTATAAAAATTTATATCCGGTTGTTTGTTAAATTAATGAAGAATGGTAAAGCGCTTGGTAATTCGAATTGAAACGTGAAAGCCAAGCGTGCCAAGCGGAGGCGCCACCTTCATTTAAGATAGAACTCATCCATTTTATAAAATCTCATGCTCTCACATGTCTCTGTTTTATTCATTAAACGATAGACCAAATTCCACGCACGCCCCTCTCTATGTATTTTTCTTTTTAAGCTTTTTGACTTTCACAGTTTGGCCTTCTAACTTACGAAACCCTTCGATTCATATCCGTGACTCTTGTTTTTCCTCTCGGTTCATTTTAATAATTTTACTACAAATTAGCTAAAATATTTTATTTCTCATTTCCTTTTTGTTTCAGTTATTAACATATCGAATTGGGGGAGTGATTATTACGATGAGACATTGCACAGGAATGCTAATTGTCACGAAAGAAACAAAGGAAAAAAAATATTTTACTTCCGATGCTAATTACTTATTTGCTCTAAGAAACCTACCAATTAGAATACTGATATTTTTTAAAACAAGTTACATATTTTTTTTAATAAAAGATAAAGTTAGTATTTTATAAATTTGAATTGAGTTTTGAAAGAAAAGACAATAAAATGAATAAAAATATTAACACTATTTATTTTTCTTATTAACACAATTTTACAACATTTTTTAAAAATAATTAAAATGTATCGACAATTTTAATTCTATTTAAGTATCTTTCCAGCTGCCATATCTTTTCATTTATTAAATATTAATTTTCATAATTGCCAGATGTTATTTTTCATTTTTGATTTTGCATTGAATATGAATACAAAATTTTGGACTAAAGTTGATTTCACTTAATTTTAGCATGACCAATTCAATTAATTATTGTAGCGTTATGTTGTATTGTTATTTTTATTCTTGTAGTCATAAGTTGAAAATCAAAATTATTCATGATAATTCCATTAAGTATGTTTTATACTTTTATATGATAAATTCATGTTTAATTTATATAAGTTATCATGTATTCTTTTAGTGATTTTTGCGAAAATAGAGATAAAATGTTAATTGTCAAAATATTTATTTTAAAAGTAGATTGTCAATAAAATTTGTGGAGCTGGGTTTTGATATTTACAATGTTGCTAGATTTTAATAATATAATAAAATCTTCACTCTTGTATTCTATGTTTTAAAAAATCTTAAAGGTGTTACAAAAATACAAATGACGAACACGACAAATATTTACTTATTTTATAAAGCCAGCTTTAAAAAAAAATAATCATATAATAATTAATATATCAAAGAGAAACAGATTTTATACAAAATAACATATTTTATACAATAACAGAATTCTAAGAAAAGAAAAATCCTACAATAATACAAGAGAAACAGTTTCTAAAGAAAATATAACGATAAGCATTAATAAAAAAAATTAAGTATCAATAAAAATATACAGATAAGCATTAATAAAAATAAGTAGTGTTAATATCATCACCAAACTTAGCAGGCTTACTAGTTAGAAATATTATATGCAGTCTTTAATTTCTCATTTTTTAAAGTAATTTTTAATTATTTATATTAAGTTTATTTAAATCAGTGTGTATTGATGTAATAGCTACGTGTTTATTAATGTAACGTGCAATTACGTCACTGTAACGTCAATTCTCACTTAATCAGGGTCGGATTTATATATATATCAGAATCTAATTGTCATTGTAATTTCTGCAGATTTTGAGTATTAGGGTTGGATTTACTGAAAATCCTATCTTGATAGTTGATAGTCATTTGGATTTCTGCACAATACAAGTATTAGGGTCGGTTTTTCTCTAATATCCGACTCTGATTGTTTTTACTAACTAAATTATGAAATAAAACCCAACTAATTTGCAAAATTCGAAAATGAATGAATCCAAATTTTTAAAAATATTTAGGAATAGATAACATGAAACAAGTGAATAAATTAATTTTTTTTTTACAAAATTCAAAAGTAAAGCCGAGCCTTGATTTAAATAATAAAATGAAATAAGTGACAAACAAAAAAATTCAGAAAGTTAGGTACAGAAGATATTACAATGCCTATTTAATGCATTATAATATATTTTACTTTTGAAAAAGGAAATTATATTAGAAAGTAAACTCATCATCTTATTCGTTTTCAATATGAGACTTATCGTAGTCTTATGCATGTTCCTCTTCGTCATCTTCTAATTTTTATTTCGAATAAAGCTCTTCTCAAACTATAATTAAATTAACAAAACACAACTTAATAACAAGGGATGGCAAATAAAAACAAAAAGTATATGAATGTAGAAAATTTGAAGAAGAGATCGAAACACTCACATAATCAGTATATAACACTCTATTTCATTTACTTTCAGCATCTATGTAGTCTGAAAATTATAAAAACTTCTGAACTTTTGCTTTTAATTTCTTTAGAGAAATTTAATTTCATTCTTTCAAATTTCTTCAATATCTTAAATTTGAATGACCAAATCTTAGATAATTCTTTATTTCTCTCAAATTCAATTATAACGAAAAGCAAATAGTGTTGCTATGTTTTAGGCTTGGTTGTGAAACGAAATGCATTTTCATTATACGAAGTCATGCAAGTTGTATTGATAAATAACCAAACGAATGAGATGCTTCTAATCTAATTCAAATAAAACTTAACCATTCATGGGTTTGCATTGCGCTAAGACGAAGTCATGCAAGTTGTATTGGATCTAGAGTACCATTTGCATGAGACGGTTTAGATTTAATAAAAAAAAATACTTGACCATATGGAAATAAATAAACAAGAATAAGAAATTCATTTACCCTATTTTGCTATAAAAAGAAATCGATTGTTTCTGATAATTTTTATTTCTTGTTACTAGGGATCTAAAAAAGTCACAGTGTGCCGATCAAGTACCATGATTCGCATGTCCCATGTGTTTTGTGCTGTGACCATTCGTGTGACGTGATCATCTTTTAAAAAATTAGCACGTCACTACACAACGCATGGTCACGAGAGTCTCGTGTAATTAGAACCGTTAGATCTTGATCAAATGGTGAATTTTGAATAAACTAACTAAATTATGAAAACAAAATAGTTAAACGTTACTAAATGTAACAAACATAATCAGTCACGTTTGAACACGGCACGATACAACATGTATAAATTTGACTTGATCACGGTATGACACAGTACGTATTTAGATCCCTACTTATTACCATGTTTGGTTGTAGAATAAACTATGGAATAATGAGTTTAAGTCTTAGTTATTTCAAGAAACAAGCATTAAATACGCTAGTTTAGTCTAAACTAAACCACTTCATCTAAAGTAACTCAAATTTTGAGTTTGGATTCGGACGAGTCTGCTCTGACACGAATATTAAAGGGGCGTTGTGCATTCCATTTCGAATCAAATAGTGTTACTTACGGATCCGGACCCGAGACAACGTGGGATCTCATTTGCGTTTTGGTGACTTGGGAAAAGTTGGATTTAATAATGGAGGCCCAGCAAATCTTTTCATTTCCTCAATTTCAGTGTATTCTCAAAAATCAAGGAGGAAACCCTGAAATTGGGGGGTGATGATATTAACACAAGAACTTTTAAATATTTCAATTGTAAGGAGTATGGACGACTGTGTCATTAATTAAATATCTCTTCAACCCCATCCTTGTGATTATTATACATATTTATTTCCATAACTATAAATATGGTATCTAACAAGTACACCAATTTTATGGAATCTAATATGCTTTTTATTGAACAATTTTTTTTTTTATTAATTGGTTTTGCATACCTCGATACATGCACACACAAGAGCGGAACTAAAAAATTATGATAGAGGGTGCTAAAATTTAAAATGCACAATATATTGTTAGTGGGAATTGAACCCAAGCTCTCCACAACTACAAAATAAGCTCTAACTACTATACTACAAGTAGACATGTGATATTTATAAGGGAGGCTAGACTATATAACAAATAATAAATAATAAATTCAATTACATTCAATATATATAATTAAAAATTAAAAATTATAGAGTGGCTTGGCACCCGTACGGGTGAATGTAGATCCGCTCCTGGGCACACAACCTACTGATTTGTAAAACGAGTATGGAGGATCAATACAGTTGTTGATAGATGACAAAATTCGTTTTAAGTTGGTCAAAATCGTGTGACAATTTACCAACAATAATCTCTTAATTGAAATAGATAAATATGTAACGATATTATACTTAAAAAAAATACATCGATGTAATTGGCAAGTGTGCATCAACACAATTAATAAACGTATATTTCAACGTGCGTAAAAAAATTATAAAAAAAAAATAGAAAATGAGCTCATAAGAGCGGTAATCAATTTGAACTGATTATGAGCTCAATTTTAGGCTATTAATTTCATATGATTAATTATCGTCGAAGGTTATGCAACCTCAATCCAGTTGTGTTGGATTTTAATAATCATCCAATAAAAAAGGAATATTATCTTTCTGCTGTCCAATTTGTAATGCAACCCGAATTATCATAATGGTAGACATAAATGGGTTGGATTGGATGTACACCAGATATCAATTTAAAATTACAAGGCCCATTCCAGACCTGAAAGCCCATATACATATTTATACCGCATCACAATTTTTCTCAATTTTCTATTAACAAACTTCAAAATGCACTCTAAGCAATTAGCTTACATTAAACTATCCTGAACTAATCTTTATATAATTCTAGCCTATATCTAATTTTTTATAATACATACAACTCTTATGAGATACATATTTGATAATTAAAAAAAATATATCCTTCACCGAGTATACACGTTCTCCTGATCTCCTACCATCAATTTAAATGATGAATTGATCGTTCACCATTTGCACCAGCGAAAGGTCCATCGCTAGTTTATTTCCTCCACTTCTTTCGTCATACGATCCTCGGCCGGTCGACTCTATGCCACTTACATGGATAGTTAATCTTTCTCCTTTCCCCAAACCTCTTATACAACAATGCCCCTTCTACTAGGAGAGGAGGTAAGTTCAAGCAATGTAAATTTATTGGCCTTCATTTATTTTCAAAATTTCAGTAAAAAATATTTTTTTTATATAGTTTAAAATAAAATGTTATGGATACTGTAAAATTGACTTCCATGCGCAGTATGAAGATTTTATATGATTGATCTCCAATTAAATTTAACCCCTATATTTTGAAAGTCTGACTCTACGCCTAACTTCTACGTACCACCAGCATAAATCAAGCAACTCGCAGCAATCCTCTTGTAAACCATCTGTAGTTGGCTTGGCACCTCCTTCAGATTACACAAGTCAATATAATCTAACTTTCGATTGAGGCTCGTAGATTGCAATTTAGGATAATGAATCACACAAAAAGGTTTCAGTTGGCAACTTAGTGAGTTAATTAGCACTCTTTCAAGAACTTGCGGATTAGTAATTTTTTCCAAGTTTAGTCCGTACGTAATCCGTATTGAGATATAAATTTAGGGATTTTTTTCCTAAAAGAAAAATTTATAATTGAAAAGTGATGACAATTGACAAAGCCTGTATCCTGCTCCGAATATTATAGAAGCAAATTGTTAAACTGAGCCTTGTAATTAGGTAGGCCTAGAAATTGATTGCCTACTCATCAGGAAATTTTTGCCCATAATTATTGGGCTTTCAAGTAAGGAATTAAATTTTGCCAAATGGGCTTTGGACGAAACTTTGTCATAGCCGGACATATATAAATTATTCGATCAAGATTCGATACAAATAATTTATAACTCAGTAAAATTTGAACGGTTCGGCGTAACTAAAGCGATTTCTAAATCTAAATCACCTTGTTTGTAGAGTGGGAAAAATGGGGCGGGAGCCGGTTCCGTCATGAAACGGCACGGCACACGGTCAGTTATGTGCCGTGATTCGCGTGTCCCGTGCCGTGATCAATTGTTGGCAAAGAAGACACGACACGACGGCACGGCACAGAAATTGCCTTGGTCACGGCACGACACGATATGGAACACGGAACGGCACGGCAACGTGGGACAGCGCGAGTCACGGAACGTAGACACGGAAGACACGCCAATCACAGCAGTTACGAGACAAAACACTAACATACCTTCGACGGTCCGAGGTAACTTTCCTATAAAGTATAATTTTATGTTAATTAAAATATTACAGTTTAAATTTCACATTAAAATATTTGAATTTTAAAGAATCGTTTTAAATATTTTTTTAAACGTTAAATGAGATCAAACGTGACTAACGCACGTGTGGTCACGGCACGACTTAGTCACAGCACGCGAGTCACGTCGTGACTATATGCTGTGACACACCTCTCGTATTTAATTTTGTCACGTGCGACGACACGTGAAAAATTTACTTAAGTCAAGCATGTTAGTCACGACATGACACTACACGGCAAGTTCTTCTCACTGTGTGAAGTTTGACAACCGATCGCTTTGTAGAAGATCCACCTATAAGTAAATACCGGTTCGTTGAGACGAAAGTATGGGGTATATCCGTATATGAGGCACACGTAAGAGTGAGAAAAATCTATACTATCGTAAATAATAAAGGCTAAGTAAGATGTCACGTCAATTCCTAGCTACTAGCCCATAAATTTAAGATCCAATGTCGAAACTTGCCTGAACCAGCAATGGTGTTCCGAATCTTGCTTTGCACCAACTTTTACCCGTATGGGAACGGAAACTGGAGCCTTCGTCGCGTGCAAACACGTGGACTCATTTACTGTAGTTCATGTGTGTGTGTGTGGGACGCGAGGTGCTTGCAGTAAGATGTTTTTTAAAGCCGAATCCTTTTGTGTTTTATATTTAATTATTTAATTTTTAAAAGTTTAGACGAACAATTCATATTATTTAATTATTTTTCATATAAGTCGTCTTGTAGACCAATTTTTATATTTTTTAATTTATTTGGATAGATAGAAAACAGTTGAAAATTCGTGCTTAATAAATTTTAGTGGCTCTTTGATCTAAATAGATTTATACAAATTTTAATATAGATGAAACCGGGTATAGGTCAGATTTTGAATGAAAATTTGTTCATAACATATTAATATTTTTTTAAATACGTCCTAGTCATTTCCACTACTATGTTAGAGCTCTGCGGTTTTAAATTACGTCATAGGATTGAAAACGAAACGATCAATTTATATGCAACAGTATCCTAAATTCAAAATCAGATAGATCCGGTTTTTAATTGGAATAGAACCCTACTCTGTTTTTTTTTTTGAGAAGATATGGACTCGTGCCAATAATACTTGGTAAAATTTGATAAAGTTTCAGTAATTATGCAAGGAAGCTGCATCTTAGGAACTTCTAGCGCTAATACAACATCAAAAATTCTAGAAAAAACAACAAATTATATATTGAACGCAAGAATCGGACTGGCTACAGGTTTTACTTTTCCAAATAAACAAAGGAGAATTCGTTCCTTTTCTTTAAATTAACTTACAGCATATCTTGAATCCATGTAAACCCACAAAAATCCAACAAAAGAAACAACTAATGTATCTCAAAAGTAGTATTAGTTCATTTCTGGAAAGCAAAGATTATTTTAGAATAATCTAAAATTCTAGACCACTATCCTTGCTTTAATATATTTACAGTTGTCATTGTTAGCAACTAGACTCATCAAAAATCTACTGGTGGTGGCAAGTTGAGATCCGGTAAGTTGAAACCATCCTCTGCTCCTTGGTTTTGAGAAGTTTGATCTAGATTTTTTTCCTTTGATGGTCCAGCTTCTGTGTATCCAATCTTGCCTGGAGAAATTCAGATAGCTTTCTTAAGTGAATAGTTCCATCACATAAGAATGTTTAGACTACTTTTTCTATAATATATAGATAATGGTTTAAAAGATGATAGATGCAAGTATCTTAGTTTAAGCTAATAGAATTATGACACGCTACAAAAGGGGTTGTTCTATATCAATTAGAAAATCATAATGCGGAGCTGAAATATATTATGGTGACATATGTGCACAAAAATTAGTTGGTTGTAACAACAATGCAACACAACCAACAAAAAGAATTAATTAGGTAGGTATCATATCATTTTTTATTTCATCTTAAGATCAGAGATTAGAGTTTGGATTACCAGACTTAACTCAACTCAGGTCAACAAATATTAGATTAATAATGAAACATGCTTTGGAGGGTGCATGCTCAAAGAATGCAGTCTATTGGTACATTAATTAATTAAATTAACTGAATCTTAGGGAACATA